>PVJI01003328.1:0-126213 GCA_004026765.1 Micronycteris hirsuta
GAACAACCAGGAGCCAACTCAAGCCCCAAGACAGGTCTACTAATTGTAAGACTTCACTATGAAGCAGTATTCCTTAGAGTGTGGCCACAGACCTCATACACTAGAATCGCAGGGGTGCTTGTTAAAAATGAGCTTCTTGGGCCTCAACCTGAAGCAGATTCTTAAGGAGTGAGACCCAGAAATCGGCATTTTAGCAAGCGCTGCAGGGGAGTCTTCTGCACAGGGAAGACTGAATCACTGCCTTAAACAAAGATATTTTAATCTAAACGTAGAGAAATAAATGATCATTCATCAGGCACAATGAGAGCCCATGGGAGTCTGGAAGATAAGGATGCTTGACCATATGGGGCCCCCTCCTCCCTCCTTCCCATCCCAAGGCAGAGGCGCGTACAGAAAGTCGTCCTGCGTGTTGCCGTTGAAGGTGCCACAGAGGCCCACCGTGTCCTCCACCCATCGCGGGTCCACCTGCAGGTAGAGCCGCAGGCCCTCGCGGTCGTAGAGCACCTGCACGCCCACGGTGGTCCTCACCCGCAGGAACGTGGAGGACAGCCTCCGAATCTCAAAGGCGTCTGGCCGCAGAAAGAACCGGAAGGGGGAATGAGTGGTGAATTCAGCCAACAGGCACCCCACCCACCGCTGCCACCCGCATGGCGCCCTCTGATCCCCATACTCAGCCCCGTCTTCATACACGGCGAAGCCCTGCCCAGGGTCCGGTTTGGGGAGCCTTCAGTACATCCTGTTCGATGCTGAAATCAGGGCCCAGGGTTACCCTACTACGGCAGCCCCAGCTGAGGAACGTCTTCTAGCTTCAAGTGTCTGTTGAAGCTCTGCCTCCCTAAGTAACTGGCACGCTTCCTTCTCTAGCACAGCAGAATTCTGCAACTGCCCGTTCTTTTCACAATGGCCACTAGGGAGCTCACAATGTGAGTCTAGATTCAATTGTAGCACTTTTGAGTTTTAGACGCAATTGTAGCGGACCATATACCCTTTGTGGCTTGTATTTCTCTGGCCTGTTCACCAGCCGTCAGTCCCCATTCTTCTCAATCTTGAGCCCCTACTCTTTCTTTTTCTTTTGAATTTTCTCTGGTGGTATTTTATTTCTTTTCTTCTTTTTAAAGATTTTTGTTTATTTATTTTTAGAGAGAGGGGCAGGGAAGGAGAAAGAGAGGGAGAGAAACATCGATGTGTGGTTGCCTCTTGCGCACCCTTCACTGGGGACCTGGCCTGCAACCCAGGCATGTGCCCTGACTGGGAATCGAACTGGTGACCCTTTGGTTCACAGGCCTGTGCTCAATCCACTGAGCCACACCAGCCAGGGCTAGTTCTTAATAGTTTTGTCATTTTTGTTTGATGTGCTTCCTATGAGCTCCCACAAACCCCCTGTGAAATCGGACAGGGTAATAAGTAATCCATGAACAAAGAGTGAGAGCAGGGATGCGAATAGCCCCATGCGTGTCCTAATGTCAGGAGAAGCTGTCCTACTGCTGTGAAGCCTGTCGTGTTGGGGTGGGGGCAAAGGTCATTCTGTGAGTCCAGAGGCCACGTTCCTGGGACCAAGGTGCCCCCCTAGCCTGGTTTACCCAGTATTAGAATTTGAGCTCTTGTTCAAAATGGGAAGGCCAGAGCTCAGATTCTCATACTGGGCAGCGCCTTTGGCCAGGGGAGCCTGGAAGAAGCCTGGGCACCCAGCTCCCAGCCAGCACCCATCCATCAAAGCCATACCATCTGTGTAGGGTGGGGTGACCTTGTACTGGTCAAACAGAAGGACGTCCCCGGCTTGGGTCAGCGTCACCTGCTTCCGGGGGTCCTGGTGCAGGATCACTGACACTGACTGGACACAGACCCCATCCTGGTTCTGGAGGGAGAGGAAGGTCAAAGGGGAAGGGTCAGTTGGTCTGCCCTGCTGGTCCCAACATAGCCCTCTAGGAGCAGACTGGGACCAGGGGCCAGCTCCTCACAGTGATGGAACCCGAAAGGACATCATGGGTCCTCCAACCAAATGCCTTCATCTGGGGAATGGGAAGGCAGAGGTTCAGGTTGGAGATTGGTGGCAGAGCTAAGATAATGCATATAAGTATGACCGTCAACACTCAGGCTATCTGTGACACAGAGCAGAGGTGCACGCATCCTGGGTGGCCCAAAGTCCAGCCTCAGAAACACTGGCCTCCCCACTCAACTGCAAGCCAGGACTTCGATTCCATCCTTGTGTGGTTGTTCATAGGGCTCTTTCCATGTGCACATATGGCTGAGTCTCAGGCTCCGCCCACAGGCAGGCAGGAAATGAGCTAATGTTCTCGGGCCTCAGGTCCCCACTTCTAAAAAGGGTAGTCTCATTAGTACTTCCACGCAATCATATGAAGAGGAACATGACGGATACAGTCCCTGTCCTCATGGAGAGCTTATATGTTTGTGTGGCACACAGACAGTAAATTAGGAATTACAAAGTTGTTTGTTTAATTATTATTGTGTCCAGTGCTGCAAACAGGTGTAGGTACTAGGAAAGCATGTAGCGAAGGAATCAACTTAACGTGCAGAGGTAGGAAAGGCCATCCTAGGAAATGATAATACTAATATAAAAATAATCGTAACAATAATAAAACTTTTAATAATACTACAACTTAAAATAATAAGTAATAGCTAACTTTAATATAGAGCTTCAATGTTCAGGCGCTATTCCAATCTTTTTATATACATTTATTCACTTAATCTCCATAACAATCCTATTCAGTAAGTACTAACAACCCCACTTTGCAGATCAGAAAATGGAGGTGCGGGGGTGGAGTGACATTTGAACTGAGGTCTGAAGACTGCATTAGCTAACTGGGCAAAGGGAGGAGGAGAGGGGGGAAACATCCTGAACAAAGTTCCCTGACATGGAAGACATTTAATGCATTCAAGGACATAAAAGAAGACAAGAAGGGTACAGCCCACTGGGCAAAACGTTTTAAGATGAGGTTCAAGAGGTAGGCAGTGGCCAGCTCACACAGAGCTGACACAGCTCAGGGGTCACTTCCTCCAGGAAGCTTATCTTGATCCACCCCCTCCTAATGCCCAGGTCAAATGGCAACAAGAGAACGTTTCTCCCTGGAGATCTGTCCGGTACTCTCCACCTTGTCACAGCTCCTATAACAGGGTGGGATATTGGGTCACTTGTCTGCCTCACCCGCCAAAGCGTAAGGCCCGGGAGGGCAGAGCCAGCTCAATTCATCCTAGTCTCCAAGAACTACCCAGCTTCTGGCACAAGTAGATGTTCAGCATTTTCTGGATGCATGTGTGCATGTATGCATGAATAAATGAATGAATGAATGAATATAGAGATGTTAAAGATACAATCCAAAGAAGCAGAGAAGATTAAGTTGAATTAGAGCCATATTAGAGATTTTTTCTCTTTAAACACCGAGGCCCATAAAAGGGAAGTGGCTCTCAATGCTCTAGAGCCGGAACCCAGTCTCCTGCTCTGTGGCTCTCAACAGAGAGAAGGCGAAATGGGCTGTGGAAAGACCTGGGGCCCTGCCCTGGATCCTCCAGACTTTCTAGGGGACAGGGGGCAGAGGTGGCTGTCTGGACTGTGCCCGGGGCCCCAGCCCTTACCAGGCCACATGGGGCATTCTGCAACGTCACTGTGAAGGTGCCCGAGGAGCGGCTCTTGGCCAGGATATACTGGCACGTGGCAGGGAATGTGTACCGACGGCCATCGAAGGTGGTGAAATGGATGTCGCCAGTCACTGAACACTCGGCTGAGGGGCAGAGAAAGGTGGCTGACCCACGGGAGCTGCCTCTGCCCTGCTGGCTCCAAGCAGGAGGAGGAGGCAGCACCTGTCCTAGGAATCAGGGAGGTGTCTGGATCCCCGGTCACTGGGGAGATGCAGCCCTGCCCTGGGCAGCTCTCTGGCAAGAGACCAGGCCCAGAGACCAATTCTGGTCCAAGGCCCTCAAGCTCAGGAAGGTCCTTGGACATACAGAACCCCATGGAAAATAGCCCCCGATGGGACAGAGCCATCGCTTAGGCCAAGAAGCTCTGGAGAAACAAAGGTAGGGTGGTTGGGCCAAGAACACAGAGGGAGCCCCCCGCCCCCGGCACCATCACACCCACCGCCCCGCCATAGCCCAAAAGCAGGCCTGACTCCCGGCGTTTCCCTGCCCAAGGAGCTATGAGACCAGAGGAAGAGGGTGGAGTCCAAGGTGGGGGCCAGGTGTACCTGGGCAGACAGACATGCTGCACACCCACTTGCCCGCAGTGCACGTGCTGAAACACAGAGACCAAAGACACAGAGGTTCACCCCTCCAGGCCTGGAAGAGATGCTGGAGGGGGCGGGGCCCACAGACCTCCCTCCCCCAGCCCTCAGTCTTCCCATCTCTAAAATGGGCGGTGGACACTCTGCCCACAGATTAAATCCAATGACATCTGTGACTCGGAGATGCCAACAGAGTGCCCCCATGTCATCAGGGCTCTCAGGCCCCAGATGCACAGCCCTGATGGAAAGCCCTGGAATCTCTTCCCATCCCCTGCAGAGGACACGGACCAGGCATTGCAGTCTTCTTTCACCACAGAGCCGGTTGGGTACAGGGTCCCGTGGAACTCACAGGGACAGTCAGCTGGTGCCACACAGCCCCCATCCTCGAAGATCAACCCTAGGGTGACAGCAAAGGCCCACTTAACGCATCTCTGCTCCTGTTCACAAACCTTTCCTGGCTCCCCAGGGCCTGTGATAAAGATTCTCACATCTAAGCTCTTGCACTACTGAGCTCACTTTCAAACTCTCTCTGTGTAAATCCCTGGCTCAGGCCAGATCTGAATAGCCTCTCTGCAAATAATCCCACCTCCAGAACTTTGCTCAGAGGCCACCCACCCCAAACAACCTAGATACAGACTAACGACTCTTCTCTACCTCTCAAAAGCCTATCACTGTATCTAGAATCAGCACAGGCACCACCTCCTCCAGGAAGCCTTCCCTGACAATCTCTCCCACCACCAAATTCCTGCATCTCTTCTTGTGTGAACCCCTGAGCTGGTCCTCACCACACGTGCCTTAGCGTGGAGTCACATGTGTAAGTGTCTTATCACTGCCACCAGATTCTGATCCCCAAAGTCAGTGACGTGTCTTTCTATTTTTTGTCCCAATCCCCTGCCTAGCTGAGTGACCTGTACACTATAGGTGTGCTGCAAAGTCACACACTGTGAAAAACAGTATGTAGATGAATGTTGAAACAAATGCATGTGTGATAAGTGAATACATGAATGAATGAATGAGTTGTTCCCATCTACACGCCTTGAAAAGCTCAGACCCAGTGAAATGAAGCTCCCTGATGAACCTCTCAAGAGCCGCAGTTCTGGCCTCCCCCGCACCTCCCTCAAGCCATTCATTCATTTATTATTAGTGTTTGCTCCTTCCGTCCTCCCTTCCACAAGCAGACACCCTCTGAACCCTGCTTCATGCTCCTCCATGCTGGGCCCAGCAGCCCCACTGCGCCCCCAGCATACCATTGGGGCAGTAGCAGCCGTCCACACAGGCGATCTCGCTGTCCACGCAGGCTGCCCGGGGCTGGCAGGAGGTGGGGCAGCAGGCGATGCACTCATTGTAGACAAAGGCCTTCTCCTTACAGTGCACAGCTTGGGAGGAAGGGAGCGAGGTCTGATCTGTCAGTTCCTGACCCCGGCTCTACCCCAGGCTCTGGGGCGGGGCTGGGAGGGCTTTGATCTTCCCGATCCCTTAGTCCCAACAGGAGCACTGGGTGACTAGGAAATTGGGGAGAACCTTCCTCCTCTCGCTCTGTGGACCTCGGTCACTCCATCCTACTTTGAGCCTCAGTTTCCCATCTGTCACATGAGAAGGGGACCTCTGGGCTTAAAGCTCAGACCACTGTGGCTCTGAGCAGGACAGGACGTCGAGCAGAAGCCTGAGAGTGCCATCCACGGCCCTAGCTCAGAGCTGTCTGAACGCCCCTGCCCACCACCAGCCTGCACCTACTGCATTGCCAGAGCTGCGTCCTCCAGCCCTGCAGGGGCCGCCCCGCCTGGGCACACACCCGGGCGTACTCCGCCAGTGCCCGGCACCAGGTGGCTTCATCACCCGCTGATCTGTGTGGGAAAACCGAGGGTAATGCTGGAGTGAGGCCCGACCTGACACCAGCCCTCCAGCATTCTACAGACACTGCCAGGGCTCCGGCACCCCTGTTCTCCACACACAGCTGGGAAAGGGGGCCAGGGAGGGCATCCAGGTGTACAGAACCCTAGACTGGAGGCAGGACACTGAGACGGGTCAGACCCTATTTCTGAGCCTCACTGAATGGAGAAGCTCTGTCCCATCCATGCAGATAAGAACTGCAGAGGTTTGGGAAGCACATCTGTCAGAGCCTGGGATTATCAGGATTACCCGCCCATGGGCTAAGCCCCACCCAACACTGGGAGGGAATCTCCCCACCGCCAGTACCACCCCCCAGTCCCGTCTCCCCACTCACTGGCAGAGATCACTGGTACAGCTGGCTGCGAAGGGCAGAGGGCTGACGAAGGTGTGGCAGGCATCAAAGGGGGGCCTCAGCAGCGCCTCACATCGGTCATACACACTCTAGGGCAAGGGCCAAGAGCTGGAGCTGGGGGCCAGCAGGACCACCCACATCCCTCTGACTTTACAAGCTCCCCACGAACCCCAACGTGGGCCCAAGGGAAGGAAAGAGGAGAGTGGGGAGGAGAGGGAAGGGCCCAAGGGCACCAACAACCCTGAGCACCTGCAGCCAGTGGCTTTTCAAGTGGTAGATGGGAAACCTACTTAAGCGAGGCACTAGGGTAGGAGGTAAGGAGCAAGAGTGGGGCGGAGATCTCCCCAGGGTGCTGACCTGCATGGCCCCCAGGCTCTGCTGCAGGCACGGTGGGCGAGGCAGGGAGGAGGTTGTGGGCCCTGGCGGCTGGTTGGGGGCCCACTCCTGCCAGCTGTGCACAAACTCAGCCACATCATCTGTCAGCTTCCCTGCAGGGAGAACCAGCATGGCCCCAGGAGGGGCAGGGGCAGGAGGCACAGTGGGCTCTGAGACAAGGAGGGTGCCGCAGAAGAGACGCCGAGAGGTAGGCGAGGAGTTGAAGAATCCAGCCTTCTGAGCTCCCATCCCAGTCTGCATTTCCCTACAGAGCCACTCTCCCGAGAAAGCCGTTCAGTGATAATAGTCAAGAATGCCCGAGAACCTTTAGTGGGTCCCTCTGCTCCAGACTCCGAAGGGGCAACACCATGCAATGGAGTGAGAATAGTGTGTAAGCCTGGACAAGGAACCTCAGCTTCCCCATATATGAAATAGGGCAAATAAACCCCCCGTGAGATTGTTTCATAGACTGTGTGAGATGATGTTCGACGTTTAGGTGCTCGAGGGCGTCACTTCCCTTCTTCGGGCCACAGTTGCCATGGTTTGGCCCTGCGCCCTTCACTTTTACTCTTCCCACTGCTCCGCACGGGTCTTCCATTCCAGCGGGCCCTTTCTCTTCCTGGCTCTCTGGCCCCGCCCCTCCCTCCCATGCACACAAACACACACACCCTGCAGGGTCATTCCCACCCAGCTAAGTGCCCAACTGACCTTCGCACAAGCCTAGTAGGAATTCTCATTATGGCTGTTTTACAGATGAGGAAACTGAGAGCGAGTGGTTATGAACACGCCTGAGGCCACACACTTGGCAGGAAGGGCCCCCTGGCCTCCCGCTGGCCTTTACTACCATGACCTAGCATTCTTCCCCAAGGTCCTCCCAGCCCTCTCAGGCCGACCTGCCCTCCTCCATCCATCGGAGGCCTCCCACCCTGAACCTCACCGTAGCTGGTCACCAGGTCGTCTTGGGGGTCGGCGTTGTTGTTCCCGCACAGCCCATGGGTCCGGCCGAGGAACTCCGGGCTCATCTTGACGTAGACAGCAGAGGCCCCATCCCAGGCCAGCGTGAAGGCGGACTGACGCCGCACCAGGACGTAGCCAGCCAGCCGCTGCAGATGCACTCTCCCCATCACATGCGGCAGCTGAACCCTGCAAGGCACAGCCCGGAGCTGCAGGGCGTCCACAGTGCCTCCACTAGCCCAGGCCCTTCAGCAGGGGATCCACCCTCCCTGCCTGCAGCACCCATCGCGTGCACCACACCTGCCTCACCCACGGGGCCACCGGTACCGTGGGCTCTGAGGCCCCCCTTTCCCTCCCCGACTTCTCAGGTGCCTGGAAGTCTACCATTAGAGAGGGATTCCTTTGTCTCCAGCGTTTTAAAATTGCTTTTTAATACTGCCGTTTCTTTGGCAGGGATAAATTTTAGAGTGGCTGAATTTACTAGCTCCTTTCTCCTAGACAGGAGAGATGGTATAAGCAGACAGCTACTTTTTAATTTCTTATTGATTTTAAAGAAAGAGAGAGAGATTTGTTTTTCCACTTACTTATGCATTCATTGGTTGATCCTTGTATGTGCCCTGACCAGAGATCAAAGCTGCAACCTTGGCTTATTGGGACAACGCTCTAACCAACTGAGCTACCCAGCCAGGGCCAGCAGCCACTTTGCTTATTTTTTTGGTGGGGAACTGAGAGAGGGGTGGTGATGGGGTAAAGCTAAGAGAGAAGGAAAACTGTGAGTGGAAGCAAAGACACAGGGACCACTTTTCCCAGTTTTACTGGTATAGAGTCCCCTAGCCAACCCGAGATTTGGCAACTTTCAAGTCCACCTGAAAACCAGGAAAGGAACACAAAGGACGTGTGTAACCAACCCAAACAGGTACCAAAAGATCATAACCCAATCCTTCATTCGCAGGGACACCCTTGGGCCCTTCGTTCTACACTCAGCCCGGGGAACCTTGGTCACCCAGTCCTCAGACCTGAAGCTGGAATGAGAAAGGGGAGAAGAGTCACGTAGGAAGCAACAAGGTGGCAGCAGACAGCAAGGGAAAGAAAGGACAGTGGCGAAGGGTTCAGAAAGAACCACACTCCAGTTAGGATGGGAACAAAGGGTCCTCATTCCTTGTGCGGTCCTTGATGTCCCAGAAAAATTACTTCAGAGTGACCCTATGTCGTCAGAAAAGGGTACATGTGTGCTCAATCTCTATCCTGAGGATGCTTGAACTGTGTATTACCATTCGGGCAGATTTTCTTCAAATCGTGAAAAACAAAATTCAACACGCTTTTAGTGGCGCACTTGCAGCTATCCGGAAAACTGCTATGCCGGAAAACCCGCCATGCGGAAACCCACAGGGCCTGAGAGTTCCAGAAAAAACACAAGGGATTCATCTTTCCGCAAACCCAGATGGTGAGACACCCAGCTGGCCTGCCCTAATAGTGGAATTTCTGCTGTTTGTCCCCAGAAAACAATTTCCTCTAAGCCTGAAATGGCAGGTACTAACCCACTCCCCACCAGCACTGCCAGAGGGGGCTGGGGGGTAGGTGAGGTGTGGTAGTTACCTGGCTCCTCCGTGGGTGACCTCCTTGGCCAGGCGGAGCTCCTGCTCACCTGCAAAGAAGAGGCTGACCGACCTGGGGCAGGTGTAGGGGGAGGAGCCGCACTGCGGGTCATTGTGCACCTGATGAGGGTTCAGAGACCGAAGGTTAGGGTTCTGGCTGGAACTTCCGTTCTGGGCCTAGTGGCCCCCTGTGAGCTTCTGCTAACTGCTGATGACCTGCCCACTGCGTGCCAGGCACCCTTCCTCTGTGACCTCTCCCAGTCCCCATGACATCACAGGGAGCCCAGAGTTAGAATTATCTGAATTTCCGAGAGGACGCAACTGGCACTCAGAGAGGTGAGGTGACAAAGGCCACACGCACAGCCAGGATTCTAACCCAGGTCTGCTGGCTCAAACTCCAGGGCTCTTTCAGCATAGTGTGCTGTCTCCTTGCTCCTGGATTCTTCGTTTATCCGTCCCAGGTTATCCCATCAGATTGAAAGCCAAGGCTAAACATTCTCAAGATTTCACATGCAGACAGAATGTGCACATGCATGCACACACTTCATGTCTGTACTCACAGGGTACTCTCCATGCACACACTACAAACACACACTTCCACCATGACTCCGGCAAGCACAGTGTAGTCCCGCCCTGCACACACGGGCATGCAGGCTGCTCCTGCGCTGTGTGTCACAGACACACCGCTCCTGCTCCCCCCACTCACACCTCCAAGGCCAGAGGAACCGAGGGCTGGGGCTTGGGGTGCACCAGATCTCCCCAAGCTTAGAGAAAAGTCTGAACATGTTTCTCTTGCAAGAGTGGAAACTCTTCCCAAATCTTCCACTAGCTTATGTTACATGTGGTTAAAGAGATGGAGCCACTTCAGCCAAAAGTGGAACCTGTGAAAGCCATGCCATGGCCTAAGTAAATATTTTTCAAACATTTTTTACCCTGATCCATAGTAGGAAATAAAAATATATACATATATGAAAATTAAACGAAAGTTCTGCAAAATAATATTTACTTCCTTAATGTATAATGCATTCTTACATTTTCTATTCTCTTTTTTTATGCTGATAGTGACTCTTAAGTTCATTTCATAACCATGAATGAGTGGCACCCCATCGGTCTAAGTCGTTGTGACACATCACCATGAAATGACAGTCATGAAACACTCTGGTGCGTGACGCCCCGAGGCAGAGAGGGCATGACTGGCCCAGGTCCCCAGCCCATCCGGGGCATGACCGTCAGGGCAGCCTTTTGGCAGGTCTGTGCCTGGGACAGAAGGGGCACTGGCCTCCAGGGCCGAGGGGGCCCTTACTGAGCAGGCGGGGCAAGGGCGGCCTCACCTGGACCGAGAAGGTCTGTCCCTCGGGTTCATGGCACCCCACCAGCGTGTAGCTGCCCTTCCCAGAGATGTAGTAGTAGAGGCCATCAAATGTCTCCACATGGTGCTGTCCCCACGCCCGGCAGATGCTGTCCCTCTCAGGGCCAGTGTTGTACACTGAGCCAGGAAAAGAGAACCTCTATGTGTGGCCGCAGTGTGCACCAAGCCAAAGGCTGGTGGGTTCCAGCCCTGTTAGGGTCACCCCCAACCCACAGTCCAGGACCCCTAGACTTCCCCTGTACCCATGGCCCCTCCCAGGGTGGGATGGAGCCCAGACCCACCCATCTGGCAGCGCGGCCCAGTGGCGTTGAAGCGTCTACAGTCACAGAAGGCCGGGTGCACGCACTCACCCCCGTTGAAGCAGGAGAACAAGTCTGCAAGGGAGACACAGAAGGCACCTCCCCATCGAGCCCAGACTGGCACTCTCAGGGATGCAACAACCCCCTCGTGCCAGGGCACCCTGCCCCAGCCCTCCCAGAGCTATGTGGAACTCAGATGCCCATCCCAGGCAGCCCCAACACTCCTCAGCAGCTAGCCTGAATGGGGGCACAAGCAGGGCACGTCAGACTGCTGCCCAGCCCCCTCCCTGGCAGGCAGGTGGAGTTGGGGTACCTGCACTTCAGTGTGCAACCTCAGGCCAGCCCCACCTGGGTCTTCAGCTCCCGCCGCTAAAAGTCCCTGGCCTCCAGGCCAGGCAGGCAGAACTGAGACTGTGGGGCACCGGGGGGAGTAGGGACAGTGCTCCGAGATCTTTGGGTATGGCACCGAGGCCGCAACATAAACCAGGGGCAGAGGAGAGGCCTCACATTTAGAATGCAGTGGAGGGAAAGGCCACGGAGGAGAGAAGATAAAGAACAGCAGAGTGTACTGAGGAAAGGAGCAGTGATGTAAGAGGAGGGACCACAGATACAGGACAGGTGAGGCCATGGACAAAGGACAGGTGAGGGAAGACGGCACACGGAACAGGAAGGAGGCAATGCCATGGAGCACAGAAAGGGGCCGCAGAAACAGTGGAAGGGGAAGCAACAGCTGAACAAGGAAGCACAAACTCACTGGAGGCAGATCATGTGAGAATGGAAAGCCATAAGGCAATGGAACATGGTGGGGAAGCTCTCCTCGGCCAGGAAGGAGAACACAGAGTGCAGTTGGAGGCTGGGGCTGGACAAGGTGGAAAGAAACCCCGTGCAGGGAAAAGAGGTCACAGGAGGGAGGCCCCGCCCCACCCTCACAGGTCCCTCTGCCAGCTGGGGCCCTCCCACACATAGCCGGGGGACCCCCGAGAGGGGACCACTTACAAGAGGGTGCACATTTGGCCCGATGGAGCCGCCTTTCCCAGGAAGACATGGCCAAGGAGTCCAGGGCTTCAGCCTCCTTTTAAAAATGGAAGAGAATGCAATCAAGGGCTGCCTTCCTGAAGGTCATGGCCCTTCCTGTCCATCACCTGGAAGGAGCGAGACCCCCTTACCCCTTGGTGCCCCAACTGCCCTACCTCCCCAGACCCACCTCTACGAGGAGGGGGAATTTTCAGGCCTGCCATAGGCCAGAGGAACAAAGCCATTTTTTTTTTCACTCTCAAAATTGGCGTGTCAGTGGCCTGAACACCACCCCCCGCCCCGTGTTCCCATCTCCCCCAGCCTCCCTCCCTTCCTCCCCTCCCGAGTAGACCTTTGTGTCTCCACAGCCCACGTGAAACCCCTGTCCTGAGAACAAACATGTCCTCCCCCAGAAACCGCATGAGGTGGAGCAAAGAAACAGGCAGCCCCTCACTCCAGGGCGGGAGAACATCTCACCCCGTCCCTCCCCCAACCTTCTCTTTGGGGTCTTCTCACTGATCACCACCCACCATCCTCAGAGCTCATCTCTAAGTTGAGATTCTCCCTGCTACCACAGATCTGACAAGGACACAGGCAAAGCGGAGCTAAGAAACCCTATTTTCCAGAGCGGAAAGCCCAACACTTAGTCTCTCGAGACATAACCATCCGAAATTAGGGCTGTCCCAAACATCCTGTGTGTTCAGTCACCACATGGCTAGCTGACCGGGACATCTGACCTCGCAGAACGGCAGTCCGAGGTGGCTAATGTCACCTGGGCCTGGGACCCTGCGCACAGCAGGCTCCTCCCCTCTTAGAGTCTCAGCCTCTTCTCATCTGTACAACTTCCAGAACTGCATGTCCAGCCCCAGCCAGGTGCAGCGAGCAGAACAAAATCCCTGCCCTCAGAGAGCCCGTGCTCACAGGGCCGACACGGCGCATTGCGGGCCTGCGTCTCACGCGTCTTCCTCCCTCACCGTCAGCACCCCAGGGCTGAGTCCCCAGCCTCCAGCGAAGGACTTAGCACATAGAAAGTATTCGGGACTCCTGGTCCCTGAGCCCAATCCCTGCTCACTGCCCTTCCTTGGCAAGCCAAGTCTCTCCGCATCATCTCCAGGCATGGATCCTTTCTCCCTTCACTATCCTGCTGACCCCTGGAAGTCACTGGCCCTCCTTGACCAGGTTTCAACGATCTCCTCGCACTTCGGCCCTGGTTTCTGGGTCCTGCCCAGCTCTCCTTACCCCAGAGACCCAGGCAGCCAAGGCCCAGGAATCAGGCTGCCCACCCTGGTCATGATCAACTCACAGGGCCTCGGAGACCACAGAAAACAGGAGAGAACAGCCAGGGAAAACAATCAACACCAAGGTCCCCCAAGCCCCGAAGAGCTTCACGAAACTTGGTCTTTGTGTCTCTCCACTCCTCGCTTCTACCTCAGATGTGGCCTCTGAGACTGGTGTTCCGAGGGTAAGACAACCTGTGCTTCACGGTCAAGGCCATCTTCTGGAGAAAAAATTTAAATCCTGTCCCAGTGATTCATCTTCAGTGTAGATCAGTTCTTAATCATTTTTATGCCATTTTTATGAACACCTTTGACAATCTAATGAAGCCTATGGGCCCCTTCTCAGAATAACATTTTTAAATGCATAAAATAAAACATACAACTATAAAGGAAATCAAATATATTGCAGTGTAGTTATGAAAACATTTTATAAAAATGTGTGACTTAGTAGTATCTGTGCTTTTTTATTAGCACGTGAAACAAGACTGAGCAGCAGGCGTTTTCGCCGCCAGAAGTTGGAAGCAGTGCGCGTGAGATCCGGAGCGGTCCCCAATGGTCGGGTGACAGGGTACGTCTGTGATTTGGGTGACAGTTGCAGACACTGCTAACACTCTTGTGGTTTGTAGCCTCTCATAATAACTCAAGGGAATGCTAAATTTCAGTTATATGGAGCTTCCTATGAACAATAACATATTTTCTCTCCACCCCAGTTCATGGGCCCCTGGTCTACGCCATCAGCTCTTTGAGGATGGCTGAGCTCTATCGCAGTGAGGCAGCGTTGAAATGAAGGGCAGTCTGGTGCTGGTCTGGGACACCCCCTCTGTTACAAATGAGGGCATTCCAGGCAGAAGCCCCCGGAAGGGTCCCCAGGTTCACTTTCTAGCTGATGGCCTCATTCCCCAACGCCCACTCACATCGCCTTAAAGAGGGCCGTTCCAACTCCTTATTTGCTCTAAGGAGTAATGTGAGAATCCTTCTGGGGTTGCCTGTTCCAGAGGCTTCCCATGGGAAAGGAGGAGGCCCACCGCGGAAACCAGCAAGGAAGGAAGCCCACCAGGGGCAAAGGGACTGGGGTAAGGAGCATTTCCTTGACTGAAATACAGGGACTCCGAGAGCCCCGTGGGTGTTCATGGTGCCAGGGAACAGGCCAGCGGACCAGGAGACCCAGCGCCACCTGCTCTCTGGGGCCCCAGCAAGCCATCCACCTGCCTTGATTTCCCCAGCTATAAATGAATAAAGACATTGTCTTTCAACTCAAACTATACCTGACCATGATTCTAAAAGTTGGGATCTAGAAAAGTGTGCAAACAAGAAATAAAAACCCAGATAATCCACGCTTTGGAGAATAAGCATGCCCCCTTCTACCTCGGGATCTTCATGTGTACTTCCAAAGGGCAGGAATCGAAGACACATTGTTTCCTATTTTAAAGGACGCTCCGAATCTGCTGGCACAAGGAGCTACCCAGACCTGATCCCTAAGGTACGTGAGGTGAGGCTCCAGATGCTTGGGGGACCTGGCTGCAGGTGGGCTGGATTTGTAACCTGTCTGTGGTTGTAGGAAGGAGACAAGTGCAGGCCAGGATTAGAAAGAGAACTTGAGTCACCTGATCCAGAGCCCAAAGAAGTTTGGCAAAAGGAGAAAACAAACCGCCGATTTTCCTGAAAGCGCAGAGGATCCCTGGAGGGCTGGCAACAGAGAGTGGTCAGGACTCAGAGGTGGGCAGCTCAGGGCTCTGCTTCTCAACCAGCCCTTCTGTGCAAACCCCACCAGGTGACCCAGTTTTTCTCCACTTTCAGGGCAGCATTGCTGGGACACTCCTCGGGGTATGGGACGGGGGCCCCTGAAAGGCTTTCAGGACTTTGCAGGCCAGGCAGGAAAACGAGAACTCGACTATCCTCACCCCTTACCTTCCCACTTTTCACCACTGGAGGGGAGAGCTCAACTGTCTCCTGATAGCACCTTCGTGCTCTGCCCCCATTAAAAAACAGATGATAGATAGATAGATAGATAGACAGACAGACAGACAGACAGACAGATAGATAGACAGATAACTGAGCCTGCTACAGGGCCCTAAGAGATTCAGAGAGTAGCATTGAAGTGACTTATAAATTTACCTACTTCAGACACACGCCACAAACCTTGTTTGCGCCCTTCTGAATAATTGCAGAAACAGCCTTCCTAAAACCTAGGAACACCCTACCAGCCTCAGACCCTGTTGGAAATGAGCCCCTGCCTGGCGAAGCCCCCCTTCTCCAGGGCTCCCCTTACCTGGCCTCCTATCAGTGTTGTCACATCCCCTGTGGCAGGGGTCCCCTCCTGATGGCTGTGGCTAGGTGAGAAACAAGCCTGACATGAGCAAGTGGCTAAGAACGGGCCATGCCTCCCCACAATCCCCAGGCCCACTCCCCCACCCCATGCTAACTCCTGGGGTCACCCACACCAGGAATAAGAATGGGAACAATGGGTGGGGCAGCCACAAGCTCATACCTACTCACCTGGGATCCTGGGCTGGCGCAGGCTCCGGCTCTGCATTGCTGGGGGGCGTGGGAGCCAGGGCTGAGAAGAGGGGATTCCTCTCCACTCAAGTTATGTCTCTCTTTTGTGGGCCTCCCACCACCTGTTCCCCACCTGCTAGGAGACCTTTCCCACATTACCCTGGCGACTCTTCAGTAATGGTCTCCCTCTTTCCTCCCACTCTCGGCACCCAGTTCTCTGTAGTTCCCCACCCCGCCCAGCTTGGGACCCACTCCCCTGGCTGTCGCTAGCCTTGCTTTCCTTCTGCGCCCCCTCTCTGCAGACCCTCTCCTGTCTGTGCCCCTGCCTTCCCTCAAACCCTCTCTTTTCTTCCTTCTCTCTAACCTTCCTAGAGCCTTTCCCCTACGCGCTCCCCCAGCCCGGGCCTCCCTTGGTCCACATCCCTCTCACCTGGAGCCTGCACCTGTAGGGACTCCCCCGCCGGTTCACCGAAGGACAACCAGACGCAAGCGAGAAGCAGGCAGAACACGGGCGCGGGGACGCGCGGGGCCGGGGCCCACATAGAGGCGGACGGGGACTGGAAAGTCTGAACCGAGGCCCGGGGACCGAGCGCCTCTCCCGGTGTTGGCTAGGTCACGCCTCTACTACGCGGCGGCCCCTTCTGTCCTGTTCTCTTTGCCCAAGCGTTCCTTTGGCCCCTCCTCCCAGGCGCTTGGCTCCTCCCCAAGCTAGAGTGACAATACTGCCCAGCTTATTACCATAATTTAGGCGCCTGCCGTTGGTCCAGCCTTGCGCTTCCTGTACTGGCTGCCCTTCCCTAGGGGAAGCTGGATTTGGATTGCTCAGCCCTAAATCTACCCCGGGAGCGAGAAGGCCGCCTGCGCAGCCTCCAACATCCCTTACTCCTCAGAAATCTGGGGACCAGGCACGTAGGTCCTGGAAGCCCCTTACACCAGAGACCCAAGATGCTGGTATGAGTCTTGTCCTCTGCTCTCCTTTCACAGAGGTCATGGTATATGCCACTCAGTGGTCAGTGGTCAGTAGCAGAACCAGGGGTCAGGACTGCAGTCCTAGCCTGTGCTCCCACCATCTCCGCTACAGTGTCCTGAGTCCCCAAATCCCCACCCTAGCCCCAGTTTTGAGCAGCTCGGGAAATGTTGATTTAATGACAGAAATACCTCGCACTCCCATATTATTGCTCCCATCAAGGACAGACTTTGATTGCCCTCCCCCCCCCTAAAAAAAAAATCCCAAATCTTTAATTTTACTTTCATGGACAAGTCACCCTCCCTGTCCAGGAGGAAATTGAAAATGGGTATGAGGGCCTGAGAGCCTTGGGAACCTGCGCATCATTCACTTGTCCAACAACGCGTTGGAACAGCCACTAGATGCTAGGCCCCAGAGATGATGATAATGATGTTGGCCCCAGTGGACCCCTGAATAGATTAGGGGTGTATTCATTCACTCATTTGTTCATTCATTCAACCAAGTTATTGAGCAACTATTCCTCGCCACACATTGCTTTGGGGATAGGGTGGCAAAAAAAAAAAGCACCCAGCTGTCCCCAGAGAAGGGACGGAAGCTGAGGGTGTAGATGGGAAGGCGAAGAGGAGAGAGCCCAGGGTGGAGCCTGATTATGGGACAGGCAAAGGCAGGGTTGTCCAAGAGGGAACTTGAGAAAAATGTTCATGGCAGGAAAGAACCAGGACTTGGAGCTATCTTCAAAACGAAGAAGGAAGCATTTTAAGACGGAGACTTAGGGGGAGGCAGTCATGTAAAAGAAGGGTTGGGGTGCTATACCAGTGGACAATGTTCTCTCTTGTAGGGGCATTTGCCACTCTGCCTGGATTCTAAATATGGCTGCATGGCACAGCAACGACATGTAGAGCATCAGCAATGTAAACTGGAGAGGGGTATATTGTGTGTGTCTTTCCTGGGCCTTTGAAAATCCCACAGTTCTTTCCCTTTTATCTCTGGCTAACTAGTTAATACTAAGGTGAGGTCATGGAGATAATACTTTAAGATTCTTCTCCAGGAGGGATTTACATCTTAAACTAGGCAATAATGTAGCCCAAATAAAAAGTCTGATGGCAAAACGTCAGCTACTGGGGGGGGGGGGCGGATGTGAACAAGGGGGTCTTTAGGTGTCCCTGAAGTTACAGCTGTAAGTGCTTCACTGGTGGGGGCTGCTGTCCACCTCCTGCTCCTCCCCGCCCCGGCCCTGCATGGTGCAAACAGGTCAGGCTCCCACCCTCCACTGAGTCCAGGCACAAGCTCCATAATTCAAGGTCCCCTGTGAGGTCTCCTGTTTTATTACCCCTTTCCTGGCTGCCTCCTTCCTCTCAGTCCGTACCAGGCTTGGTTCGTCACTGCCTTTGCACCCAGCACTAGACCTGGAGTTGCGCAAACTTTGGTTGAATTGAATCAAATGAACCAGATGGAGTCTCAGGCCTGGGTGAAGGTCAGCCATAAATCCAACTGTCATCGCTAGGCAACTCCATGCTTCAGTGCATGTGAGTGTATGTGTAGGTGTGTTTGGAGGGAGTGGGCTAGGGGAGGTGGTAGGGGAAGGCGGTTGAGGAGGGGTGCTCCCAGCCACCGGTTCTGGCCTCAGTGGGCCACACTAATACCCAGCCCTCAGGAATTCACAGACTGAAGATTTCTTCCTAGTGGGAAAAGCCCATGAAGGAGGTCATTACAGAATGCAAGCTGAGTGTGGCAAGGGGTGACAGACTGCCTCATGAGGGCAAATGGGCCTCTATTTGCGCATCCAGAGAATACTGACTAGATTACCCCACCCCTAGCCACCTATGTGCCAGTCTCAGGACCTCTGCAGTCCGGCCCCCACAAAAAAAAGGTGTCCCAAACCTCTTCCCCAGCCTCCAGAGATCCTCTTCTTCATTCGCATGTGTTTGGAGGGTCAGCCCGAGAGGACTGGGTTAGCGCCAGCCACCCACCTTCACCACCACAAACACACACTGCAAGCCCTTTGCTCCAGGGGCGCATCAGTCAGAAGCGAGTAAGTTCCGGTCCAGTGTCTCCGGCCTCCTCGGGGCCGCCCCGCGGCCCTGCCTCGCCCCGCCCCTCCCCGCCCCCACCCGGCCAGGCCCCGCCTCCTCCGTTCCCAGGCCCCGAAAGCCGCGGTTGCCCACAGCCAGGCACCCTAAGGAGCGAGAAGTGCGGCGAGGCGGCGCGATCGCGATCTGGCCCAGCCATGGACCGGAAGGTGGCCCGAGAATTTCGGCACAAGGTCAGAGCTGCTCGGGGCTCCCTTTTCCAGTCGGGCCTGAGGGCTCTGGGGAGGCTGGGACCCCCGTGGTTATTTGGTTGCGGGTAGGAATCCCCAGTAAAATGAGAAAGGTGCACTGTGACCCTAGCTGTAGGAACTGCTAAACTGATCTCAAGGTGGCCTTTTTCCTTCTGCCCCCCAGGGGCTGGGACTTCTTCTGAGTTGGAATTTCTTTCACCCTTGGCTTGAGCCTGGACACTTCTCTGAGATGGCTCATTGTGGGAACATCCCCCAGCTCCGCCTAGCGGCCCCAGCTCACTTGGAGCAGGTGGAGACGTTGGGGCAGTGTCTGAGTGGTGGGGCAACCTGCATATCTCTCTCTGTCTTCTGACCTCAAAAGGGGGTCCCCCCTCCCTTCCCTGCTTAAGGGCATTTCCTGGGTTCCCAAGAAGAGAAGAGAAGCGGTTGAGGAACTGGTGCTGGCCAGGGGACAGTGGGAAGAAGGGAGGAAGTCCAGAGACTCAGCAGACCCTTCTGGCTGAGCCACTTCTCCCCTGGTGGGTCCCACTGAGGGGCCTCATTGGTGGTCGGGAACCCAGGCGATCACTGAAAGCTGCTGGATTTCACCCAGGGAATTTCCAGAACAGTGTCCAGAGCTGTGCAACAGCCACTGAGGCCCTGAGACCGGAGAGGACCATTCAGGAGACCCAGGGGACCTCCCCACGAGGCCTTACGATGCCTCAGAACCCATGGGTGAAGCCAGGGGCGCCTGGAGCTCCCCACAGGCCTGGCAACTGAGGGCCTGGCAACTGTGGGCCCTGTAGGGGCCGTGTCTTTAAACCAAGCAACCCCCTTCCCAGGCCTGAGCCGGGCAGAGCTCTCTCCCCACAGAAGGGCCCAGGAGGGCCCAAGGAGCCAGGGCAGGGGCCACAAGGTCCAGGAGCTGGGGTCAATCATTCATTGAATAAACATGTTTCGAGTATCTATTCTGTGCCAGACCCAGTCTCTGCCCTCAAACCGTTAGTCATGTTGCGGTGGGGGTGGAGGAGGCCTGGACCCTACACTGGTAACTACCCGCCATTGTGCACCCAGGGGTGGGAGATTGCTGGGGGCCGGTGAATAGCTAAGAGGGAGTGAAGCAGTGTTCACCAGCGTGCCCTCTTGCGAAGGGACGCGAGGGGAGAAATTTCAGCAGCGGGTGAGTGTAGATTTCAGACAACCCACTTTGAAGGAGCACAGCCTCCCGTCCCCCACCCCCAGGCTCGGGCTTGAATTTCACTTTCCTGCCCCTGGGTGGAGAGCAAGGTGGGGTCCTCTTTTGCCCTCTCCCAAGGTGGGGTAGAGTCTTTGCCTCTTTTGAGAGGATTACTTCTGGAGGCCCAGCGTCTGCCTCAGCCTGTGGGTCAGCCCCTGTTCCTCTGCATCGGGCCCGCAGGCTCCGAAGGGACTTGGGCCTCTGTGTTTCCACCGCCCTGCTCTTCCTCATCACAAGTCATTACCTATTAATGCTCCTGTGTGTGCAGGCAGGGCAGGCGCCATACTGGGCAAGGACTGGGCTGGACTTTGTGCCCTGCAGCTTGGGAGGCGGCAGCAGCCTCCCCTCCCAGGCTGCAGATCGTCTGGGAGCTGGAGGGAAAAGATGAAGCAGCTGAGGGTAAAGATAAGGGCACATGGGCCTCGTAGGTGAAATCTACTACTAACTGTTGATTGCTTTCTGCATGTCCTCTCCCTAGTGTTTCACAGCAAATGGACCCCTTGGGTATGATGTGTAATCTAAATCCATAGTGCATTAAAGGTGGCATGTTGTCACAGAAAGTGCTGTGTGTCCTTGAGCCAACTATTAATCTCTCTGTGCATCAGTTCTCTAAATGAGGATAACAATAATCTTCAACCAGTGAAGTTATTGTGAGGGCTGGATGGGAGCACACATCGAACCCGGCACTGAGCAAGTCCTCAACAAATGTCCACTGCTGTTGTCTGCCAGCTGGGGTGACGCAGAACTAGGGTCAAATCTCAACCCTGTCAACTCACTGCCAGTGAGAGCTTGAGCAAGCCACACACTCGCTCCAAGTGTGCATTTACTCGGTTGTGAGATGATGTTCACAGTGCTTCCCCTAAAGGACAGGACGTGTGAAACAGGAACTGAAGTACTGGCCGCTCTGGGCACATAGTAACTGTTTGGCAAATGGCCACACTGTTCCCACCGATGGCTTCAGTGCAACAGGAGTCTGTTCCTCCGGGCTTGTGTAGGTTCCCGAGGCCACCGGCAGCACTTACATGTTATATTCTTCCTGGTCCCAGCCTTGGGCCAGGCAGAAGGACAGAAAACGCTAAGGCTTCTCCCCCAGAGAACCAGCTTCTGAAAAGAACGCTGCCCCTCTGCTCACTCACGTGTGTCGTGCAGGAACTTGGTTACTCATTTGCTCAAAAAGAATTTATTGCCCGTGGGTGTCTGTAGTGTACCCTGCCCCAGGCCAAGCATCTGGAGGTGGGGTGGGATACATAAAAAGGTCAGAAAGAGCCCCTGCCTTCTAGGGGTTTCCTACTCATTCATTCATTTGTGCATGCAATGTATATTGACTGAGCTCATAACACAGTAGTTTAATCGCGTAATACCAAGACAAAGTCCGCGCCCTCCTGGAGCGCACACTCTAGTAGGAAAGATAGACACTTAACTAGTAACCCAAATAAAGTATGGTGTAATGCCAAATGGTGATGGGTGCTATGAAAAGTATCACCTGGGGCAAGGGGACAGAGAGTAATGGAGTGGAACTCTCTACATAGGGTAGTGAGGAAGACCTCTCTGAAGAGGTGATATTTAAGCAGAGACCTGGAAGAAGTAAGGGAAAGAGCCTTGGGGACACATGTGGAAGAGCATTCCAGGAAAGGGAACAGCAAGTGCAAAGGCCCTGAGGCAACAGACACTTGCCTTCTTTTGGAAGGACAGGTACGATGTGTTTCTGAGAGGAATTTTGACAGAAATTCAGAGAGTGGTGGGAGGTGGGTCAGAGGGGTGGTGAGGTAGGCCATGGCCAAGGCTGTGGGAGTTTTTTAAAGTGAGATGCGATGCCAGCAGGGGAGCGACATGACTGATTTACACGTAAAAGGAGTTGCTTTGACTGCTGAGAGAGAGCGGAGAGAGGGCCAAGAGGGGCCTCCTGTTCAGAGGCTCCTACAGAAGCCCAGGCTGGAGGCAGGGGCTTGGACTTGGGAGAGGAGTGGTCAGGCCCAGGGTACAGTGGAAGCTGGGCCTGAGGGGCTTTGCTGGGGGGGTGGCTGTGGGTGTGGAGAGACAGGCATCAAGGGCGAGTCTGCATTTTGGGAGAGGAATCAAGTTGGTGGGGACAGAGCGGAGGGTGGGGAAACTAAGAGTTCCGTTCTGGGTGTTCTAAGTGAGATGCCCGTGAGACCTTCAGACAGACAGGGGAGCAAGAAGGCCCGTGGCTGCGGGAGTGTGAAGCCCAGGGGAGAGGCCTGTGCCAGACACAGTCTCAGTGAGTCCTTGGGGTACGCATGGTAGGTCAAGTCCTGAGACTGATGAGGTCCCTTAGGGAGACAGTACAGATGGTGAGAAGACCTAGGACAGAGCTCGGGACCCCCCAAACCTTTAGAGGAGAAGAAACAGCAAATAAGACAGGAGAACCAGGAACAGGGAGTGTGGTCAGCTGTGCCAAGTGCTGGGTCAGATGCTGCAACTAGTTGGCAAGAAACGAGTCTTTTGAAAAGATGAAGGATAATAAACAAGAGACAAGCAAACCCGGTACTACCCGGGATGCAAGCCGGCAAGGCCTGGGGAAAACGTGCCTGCACCCATTCATCCCGCCAACGTTTAGGGAGAGCCCACTCTCTGCCAGCCACTGGGAATACAGAATTTGTATTGTTTATTCTTCCTTAGTTTTATTTAACCAACATTTAGAACTTACCATTTGTCAGGCACTGTTCTAAACATTTACAATGAATGACTCACGAATCGTTTAAAAATTATTACTCCTATGAAATAGATACTTTTATCCCCATTTTACAGATGCAGACCCAGATGGGAAGGAGCTTGTTGGCCCCGCTCTCCCCATCCCCCGCGCCCCAGGCCTGTGTCTGGCCACAGACGTTAGTAGGGAGATAGGCGGGTATGAGGGAAAGTACGGCACAGCTTGGTGAGTCCCATTGCAGGAGTGGGAACAAAGTGCCATCCTGTGTGCACAGAATGACAAGGACAGGCTTTGTGGCAGAGCCTGAGGAAAGGCTTGATCAAGGAGAGCTGATGTTTGATCTTAGGCGTCTTAAAGGTGGAGGAAGGGGTCACAGAGAGGAAAGACTGCTGGGCTCCATCAATAACAGCTACTGTTTCAGACCAGCGAGGGCCAGGTGGAAGCAGCTGGTTCATCCGAACAGGAAACGGAAGCGAGTTTTATGGAGGGACTACACAGAGGGAAGGGCAGGAACATGTGAACCAATGAGGCTTGTTAACATAGCCTGGGAGGAGGAGCAGCAGCCGGAAGCCAGGGGCTCCTGAAGGCGAGGGCAGGGAGGGTCCCCAGCATGGGGGACAGCCATGGCCCAGACAGGAGCTGCAGCCTCAAGTGGGGGAACCCGCCTTAAGAGGATCCAGCATGGCAGCAGCCAGGAATCAGAGCCCATTCCCTCTCTCCCCACCCTGTCACCACCCACTGCCGAGCACAGCAGGAAGCCAAGGGCAGGGAGCTCAGGCAAAGCTTCCTGGGACTCAGAGCAGGGTGGCGAAAGCTGGAGAGTGGGTCTGAAGATTTAGCACACATTTAGGAGCTCTGGGCACTGTCCTAAGCACTTTACATGCGTTCACTCATCTAATCCCCACCCCGGCCCAAGGTCAAGTGGAACAATATGCATTATTTAAGTTGTTCTTGCTTTCTTTCTCCCTCTTTGGCTGGTGCACATGTGGAGTTGAATTTGCATGAGCTAAGGGTGTAAACTTCCCCCGTGTGGCTGTCCTGAAGGGCCAGACCATACAGAGGAATGCTGGGAGGTGAGGCTGCTGAGGGCCAAGGTCAAACCCAGAATTTGCCTCTCGTGCCCCAGACGAGGGGACTGAACCCCCTCCTCTCCCTGCCATAAAGACCTATAGCACGGAATCAGCTGAGCATCAGCCAGAGAATGCTAATGTTATATGGAGGGGACCAGACACAAGGTCAGACACAAGGTCAATGGGGATGGGGGACTGATGTGATCAAGAGACCCCCTCAACAATAATTTGTAGATGGTGGGCTTTAGGATTCCTGTGCCCGTGATTGAGAGGAAATCTAAGAAAAGGAAAGGCTTCCTAAACCTAGTTGGACCAAGAATACAGGGTGTCTTACACATAGGTGCCCAGTAAGTGTGTGTTAGACAAATGCATATAAAAAACTTCTATCTGGTAAGTGGATACCATGTGGGTTTTGAAAAAGTGCAGAGGTTTTGGAGCCAGCATGCATAGGGTGAAGTCTGAGCCCTGCCACTTCCCTGAGCCTCTATTTACTCATCTGTGAAATGGGGATAGTATGGCCCAGTCACCTCAGAGCGTTGTTGGGAGGTCAAAGACAATACACGTGAACTTCCTCAGACATGGTGGGCAGTCAGTGAATAGAGTCTGTCCTGAGTGAGGGAGCCGGTCAAGCAGAGCCTCAGGCTGGGAGGCCCGTGAGCAGGCCCCAGACTGCGCAAGGCCAGGAGGGGCTCTGGGAGAAGGGGCTTGCACTCACCTTACATGGAGGCAGCGTTCACGGGGGAGGAGGGGGGACAGTCCCTCTTGTGTGAGTCTGGGACTTACTCATGTGTGACGAGCTGAAACCTAGCTAAAAGGAGGAAGGTCCAGGAGGCTGTGGCAGGTGTGTGCTGAGGAGTGAGTGGGTCACCCAGGACTGGCCAGGAGGCTGGAAGGGAGGTTCCAGACTAGAGCAGCTGGAGTTCATTCGTCACTCAGCGGACTCCACTGAGCACTGTGCTCCTGTGTGCACAGCCCTGAGCGTGGGTGCTTTACCTGCACCTGAGAGCAAGGTTTGGGGAAAAGCCACAAAGCGTCCCAGAGCAGGCGCTCCAGAGCTGATGGCGGGACTGCTGCCCGGCCGATCCTCCTGTCAAGTTTGTAGAACTGAGACTCCGGCGGGGGGCTCGGGGTTGGGGGGTGGTAACACATGAGGTTTTAAAACTTATTTTAAAACTGAAATTTGCATTATGGCGATGCCATTGCTGCATGTCAGGCCTCCAGAGAAAGCTCCATCTCGCTCCGTTGTCTGAGGTGTGAGCGTGTATTTTCCCGTGTGGTCTGAAGACAAAGCAGAGACATTCCAGAGGGAAAGCGACAGAACGTCCATTTTAGATTTGTCACTTACATTTGTACCTAAAGAGCATTCCACACAAACCAGATATGTTTTCCCAGCTGTTGTGATACGTAGATGACTTTCTGAACAGACACATTGAAATTATCGAGGTACATGGAGCATTCTGAGTGAGGACGAGGAGGTTCTGCCGCAGCCTGAGTCCCACTTAGCAAACGGTGGAGATGACCCTGGAGAAGCAGGAGAGGGCGGAGCTCAAGACCAGGATTTGAGTGACCTGACTGGTGAGAGTCAGGGGACATCAGGCTAAAGAGCTGAACTTGGCAGCTGCCTCAGGAGACTGGTAGGATGTGATTATAGCGGGGAGGGGTGCTCTGAATGCAGTGGTCAGCACTGGAGGGCTGCCTGCAGGGCTGGGACCCTGGGACCCCCAGGAACAGGCTCTTTCCCACAAAGACCAGGCGATCTGTGCTTGGCCAGGAAGGCAGAAAAACAGGATCGTAGACTGTAACATTGGAAATTGCTTTTGTCCCCTACTTCCCCTTTCCACCCAGGGCACAAATGCTGCCTGCTGAGGACAGCAGGAGGCGTTTCTGCAAGGAGGGGTGGGAGGGAGCACTGGTCCGAAGGCCTCCGCCAACAGAATTCTCTCTCCTATCCTTTCGCGCATGCACCCCCACAGCTGGAGTTGGGCTAGAAGCCCTTCGGTCAGAGTGTCCTCATGGCAGCCAGAGCAGGTGGGATTTTTCTGCTCCCCTTGGAGCATCCATGGTTCAGTCTTTCAGAGGTTTCCCGCTCATCATGAACCAAGTCAGAATGGTTTTCTTGCTAGTGCAGAGGAGAGAGATGGGGATTTGAGATAAGGAAGAACTTTTTAAGAGCAAAAATTTTGGCCTAAAGAGGCCCTGGAGTTTTCTACAGCAGGAACAGTGGAAGCACATGGCCCAAGGTTCCAACCTTAGCTCTGTCTCACTGACTGTGGGGGCCGTGGGTGAGTTGATTTAACCTCTCTGACCTTCAGTTTCCTCGCCCACAAAATGATGTGAGGATGTCGGCCTCATACAGCTGGTGAGGTAAACAAGTGGAAGCAGGCCAAGAAAAGCTCCTGGTGCCCTCCCATGGGACTCCGCAAACATTATGTCCCTTCCCCTCTGTTCCCATGCTTCCCTTCGTCCCATCCCCCCCAAGAGGCAGGAGGATGGACAAATCTATCCTATGTTTATTTATTGACCTCTTTAGGCAAAAGGCATTTAAAACAGGTGGACCTCATTCTTGCCCTCATGGGGTTTTCTGTCCGTTGAAGGAAATAAACCAATTTACAAAAAAGGCAAGCCTTGAATTACAAATTGTGACTGCTGTGATGAGGAACTGGAACATCTCTGGGGGCTGGAATGGATTCTGTTTGGTAGGTGAGCAGGAAGACCTTCCTGGGAAGGAGGCCAGCTGTGCAGGGAGAGGGAAAGCAATCCAGGCAGCGGGAACAGCATGTGCCAAGGACCTGAGGTTGGAACAAGTATGGCCCATAGGAGGCACTGATTAGAGAGGCCCTTGTAATCAGGAGGAGTGGCAGGAGATGAGCTGGACTCTGGTAAAGATTTCAGATTTGGATTTTAAGCACAATGGGAAACTATTAAACAAGCAAGCGATGTGATGCAATTTATAAAGATAATTCTGGCCCCTGACCCTAGAAGAGTTCAGAACTTTTCTCTGCTCAGACCCATCCCCCACAATGGAACGTGAGCAGCCCAGGCCTGTCTCACAGGGTCTCCCACTCCTTTCATGCAGGCCCAGGCAGAGCAGGGGAGAGAGCCCAGGCTGCGTCCTCGGGAGGTGCCCACTTATGTGGTGCATGCCAGAGCCTGGACTACCGCCCCGAGATTTAGTACCACCCACTCGAGCAGATGCTTCCATCCCCATCTTCCAGCTGACCGGGAGCACCTGGCCTGGAAGAGGTGGACAGCGAAATAGGTGAAAGCGGAGGTGCTCTCAGTGAGCAGGTGGGGTGAACTCCACTAGCAGCTGTAGCCCAGCTGTGACACAGCAGAGGGCAAGCCTCCTAGGTCATTCTCACCTTCACTGAAATGCTCGCCTCACTTTGGAGAGAAGGAGGTACTGCCAGAGACCAGAAATCTGCATTCTGTACACACCCCTCAGGCCAGAGACCCCAAGGGCTGGGCCTAGTATGTTGAAACTGACAGACTACCCCAGAACCCCTGAGATACCCATAGAAAGAGGCAGAGCTCTCTGGCCCTTCTCTGAGGACCAGTCAGGTGGGAACTCCCAGCAGCAGCTTCTCTCTTGGGGAGCTGAGGCACTGGGCCACGTGATCGGGCTTGGAGGCTGCAGGAAAGGGGAACCCGTGATCCCTTAGGTCTCTGCCTTGCCCTCTCACTCAGTCTTGGGCTGAAGAGGAGCCCAAGGATCCAGTGCATACAGATTTGCCCTGAACTGTCTCAGGGAGTAGAATTCAAGGCTCCTGGTCCCCCACCTCCCCTGGGACTGAGGTGCTAATGAAACAGCTCCTGACCCTGACCTTGGAGTCCCAGCCATTGACGTCAGCAAAGATGAAATAATGCAACCTGACTCTCCACCTGCAGGGGGGGTGGGGGCACAGTCAGGGACCTAGAGAGGGGAAGGAGCGGCCAGAAGTCAGGGCTAACCAAGCTTAGGCCAAGAAGGGACAGGGTAGAGTTGCCCCTGGCACTGGTGACACAGAAGAACTCGCTGGTGGAGCGCTTCCGGTGGGTGGGATGTGCTACCTGAGCGAGTGGCCCAAATCCTTCCTGAAAGCAGTTATCCGGCACTACAGCCACCGTCAGGTAAGACCAGGGAGCCGGCACTGTTGTCCATGCCCTGGGCACTGAGCGGCAGCACTGCTATCGGGGTGCATCTCTGTCATATGTGTGCGTATGCGTGGGTACGCCCCTGGGAGAAGCGCAGCCCACCACATCAAGAAGTGTGGAGGTGCCCCTGTGGCTCAGCATGGGTGGTCTTCACAGGTGTGATGTGTTGGCGGCAGAGGCCCAGCCCTGCCTGCGGCTTTCACCTCTCCTCTCAGCCCAGCCCCGAGGAGAGCCCCAGCGGGGGTCTCCCCCCGCCCTGCGATATGTTATGGGGGTGCTGGGCCTGGAGCCGTAATTCTGCTCTTGGGTTTTCCAGGTGGATTTTCTGATAGAAAATGACGCAGAGAAGGACTATCTCTATGATGTGCTGCGGATGTACCACCAGTAAGTGCGCTGAGTCTACCGCTTGTGGACTACCCGGGTCCCTCTGTCTACAGGCAGCCCTGGGATGGACGGGTTGTTCTGAGACAGGAGGACTTCCCCTCCAGCCCTGTGGAGCTTGGAGGGTGGGGCAGACGCACAGACTCCTGGGAACCAAATGGCCGCGCCATTCACTTGTCTCAGCAAATAGTTACACGCTCTGTACACACCTCTGTGCTAGGGGCTGGGCACACCCGTGAGCACGACAGACCGGTTGCTGCCCTCAAGTTGCTCACTGTCTGATGGGGGAGGGTGTCAAGTAGTCAGATAGGCTCAATAGAGTGTGACTGCTGGATAGGACAGAAAGTGCTAGCTGGTCCCAGAAACAGGGTCAGGCGTCCTTTATCACCCACCTGCGTTTTGATCCATTCAGCATACATTTGTCAGGTCCTGCCACTTGCTGGGCACCACGCAGACTCCAGTAATGAATAAGATCTACTTTCTTTCCTCAACTAACTCATGGCTTAGGGAGGGGAAATGGACAGACACCGCAAACACAAAAACTCTAATATAAGTTACAGTAAAATAACCTCTAAATAGAAGTAAAAGGAGGGGAAAAAAAGAGTTTTTCACTTCTAACCATGAGGGAAAGGACCAAAAAGGCAGGAGCTAGGATCTGAAGGGTGAGAAGGGTGTGACAGGTGGAGACATCAGGGAAGGACATTCCGGATGAAGGATCAACATTAGCAGGCAAAAGGTGGAGACGTGAAAGCCCGGGTGTGACTGGGAAGTGAGCAGTAATCTGGGAGAGTAGAGCCTGGGGCTCCTGGAGACCAGGGACAGCCGCCGGAGCAGGTCCATGGAGACGGGTCATGGAGGCCCCGAGCCTGCCAGGAGAATAGATTGTGTCCCCTGGGCCGTGGGGAACCATGGAAAGTTTTGAGAAGAGAAGGAACTGACATTTGGAAAAGGTTAGATGCAAGTGAGCAAGCTGGCAGGCAGCTGGGCAGATGTAGGCCGGAGCCGCCAAGGGCCTGAACAGTGTGAGGAGGAGGCACCTGGGAGATGCTGTGAATGTCGGATTTACGGAGTTTAGCTGCAGATCAGAAGTGGCAGACCAGAGGATGGTAGGGGTCACCCCATCTCACATGCGGTTTCCTGTCTGGAAAGATCCTGGGCGTCAGACCAGGCAGAGTAAAGTCTGAATCCTGATTCAATTTCATTGGCAAAGTGGGTTAATAATCCCTACCTCACCAGTGTCCTGTGCTGCCCACATGAGAGCACAAAGCTCTTCTGAGACACCTGCCTGGAGTTCAGGGCTCTGGGCTTTTCAGCAGAGTGCTTCTCAATTCCAAGGCCTGGGGCCCATGGGTGGGGGACCCAGCCCAGCACTGCTTTCTCTGGGTTTCCTTGGGTCGCAGAGCTCATGGTCATGGGTGAGGCTCCAGGTGTCCCCATGTCCCTGCAGGACCATGGACGTGGCTGTGCTCGTGGGAGACCTGAAGCTGGTCATCAATGAGCCCAGCCGCCTGCCACTGTTTGATGCCATCAGACCTCTGATCCCGCTGAAGCACCAGGTGGAGTACGACCAGCTGACGCCCCGGCGCTCCAGGTGCAGAGGGGGCCTCCAGGCTGGAGGCAGGGAGTGGGAGAGGTCCCCCTGGGATGGACAGGGTCGCTCACTAGTGGATGGGGCAGCATTGGTGGTCAGGCTGGAGCTGGGCCATCACGGACTTCTCCTACGGCAGGAAGCTGAAGGAGGTGCGTCTGGACCGCATGAACCCCGAAGGCCTCGGCCTCAGTGTGCGTGGCGGCCTGGAGTTCGGCTGCGGGCTCTTCATCTCCCACCTCATCAAAGGCGGTCAGGCAGACAGCGTTGGGCTCCAGGTGAGTGAGCAGAGTCCGCGGGTTTCCTGCCTTCCCCTCCCTCACTCGCTGGGCTGTGTGAGTGATCACCTTGCCTGTGAGACTTTGGAAGAGGGAGGGCTGGTGCATCCTGCTAGATTTTCCTCAGGCCCATAGAAATCAGGCTTTGGGAGATTGCCCATTTTCTCGAATCACGTTAGGAACATGGCTCCCACCTCCTGCTGCTGCAGCACCGCACGCCGCCTCCCCTTCTTCCTAGTTGTGTCCGGACTCCTGAAGCTTTGGACACGCAGCCTTTTCCTGGAAGGTGAAAAGAAATCCTGGTATAGTGTCCAGACTGTCCTGGCTTTGCTCTTCATTGGCTGTGTGACTTTGGTGAAAACATGGCATCTTGTGCCTCAGTTTCTTCATCTGTAAAATGGGGATGTGATGATACCATCTCCCTCGTCATGTTGTTATGAGGAGTAAATGAATTCATATCATAAAATATTTACAACAGCACCTGGAACATAAGTGCTCTGTGTTTGTGAGGTGAGCAGAGAGGGAGCTTGAAGAAACAGCTAGAATGTGCGGGGTAACGTGCTCACTCACAGCCAGTCCTCGTTACATTCCTTGGCGGTAACCTCCCCAGTTTACAGAGCTGACAGAGGCTCAGAGCCTTGACTACAGTCACAGCCAGCAAGTGGCAGAGCCAGGATTTGAACCCAAGTCTCCTGACTGCCAAGCACAGGGATCTTTCTTCAGCATCCCAGATGCCCCTCCCCTGGGGTCCCCACACCTTAGTGTCTGAGCAGAGATGGGCAGACCTCCAGGTCTCACTCCGGCCGGAGCCCAGAGCTGTGTTTTCCTATGTCCAGATAAAAGAAGCCCTCCCACCCCCACTCAGAGCTTCCATCATGTTCATTATCAACAGCTCAATCTGGGCTGCAGAGCCAGGGGCTTCAGGGGCCCGAAGGCAAAAGGTACAAGACACCGCGGAGTGGGAGGTGGAAACCGGGAGCTGACAGACATCGCTTTGTTCTAAATCCCTGTCTCACGGCTCGCCCGGGGCGTCTGAAATTTCAGCCGCTTCATTATTCCTCTCCGGTGCGGCACATTTTCCAGCCCAGAAATGCAGCCGGGGAGAAAAACATAATGAGCTCTTCTCCTGGCGTCAGCGGAGGCCCTGTTTTCCGGGGTGAGCTCTCCTTCTAGGACGAGAATTTCTCAACGGTGCCTCCGTGATTGGGGCCCTTTAATGAAACAGAGTTTTATCTTCCCGCCAGTTTCTCAGGTTATGAATTGTCGACCCTTTCTCGGCCGACGGCTCATCTCTCCTTTGTGCCGCTGCCCCTCAGATCGTCGTTTCACCGTGGCCCTTGCACAAAGGGCCTTTTGCAGGGCTCCGCACGGGAGCGAGAGGGCGAGGAAAGCCGATCCAGCAACCTGAGCCAGGGGCTGTGTGGGAACCATTCTGACTGGGGTCCCAAGCCAGTTTAGGAACAAGACAGAGAACTTCACCCGGAGGAGCAGGGGGCAAAAAACACCTGCATCCATTCACCTGTCTGGGTTCATGTTTCTGGGGAGATCTCATGCCTGAGTGCGGCTGGAGGAAGATTCTGGAAGGCAGGGGAGGGACATGTTCAGGCACAGCCTGGCTGGACTGAAGGCCCTGCTGACCTGGGCCTCTGGGTTGGGGGCAGGGGTTTGGGCCCATGGGCAGGTCCCAGCCTCTGACCCCATCTCTCCGCTCTTAGCCCCCTGCTGGAGAGATTTTCAATTTTTTTGAAGAGTTTCCTGTTTGAACCCACATCCTTTGCTCTGCCCTGGGCAATCTGTGCAGCCGGGCCTAGGGAATGAGAATGGTTCTGCCTACCTTGGTTGTCTCAGCTGTAAAATTGACAAGAGTAATCCCTGCCTTTCCTGTGGGACTTGAGGGCTCTGGCAGGTGGCAAGGACCCAGCAAGTGCAGGACACAGGGAACTGCAGCCAGGCGTGGCCCAGCGCCCTTCTTTTCTGTTTCCAAACACCCAAGACACAATGCTTGTTGTCCGTCAGGGAAACCTGCCTTCAAATCCCAGCAACGCCGTTTACTGACTGTGTGACCCCAAGCAAATGACTTCACCTATCTGAGCCTCAGTTTCCCCGTCTGGTGAAGAGAGACGTAGGGTTGTAGAAAGTGGGTGCGAGGGGCCCGTGGCTCCTCTTCTTACGGGAGGTGGCCACGGAAACCTGGAGAATTCTTCTGTGAGTCCCTCCTTGTGGCACCTTTTTGAGCCCCTTGTCACTCCTGTTAGGTCAGGCCCTGAGGAGGTTAGGATCTGTGTCCAGGTGTGGAAGGGGAGCGTTCAGGTGGCAACAGTGAGAAGGTGACTCTGGAGGTGCTATAGAAGTAGGAGTGACAAGCCCTCACAGGCTGCCTTCCCACCCCCTGCCCCCTCCCCCAGACCCCCGCACAGAGTCAGGCTGTGTCCCCAGCATGTACCAGCAAGTCTCCAAAGGCTCAGCACATGGTGCGAGCTAAGCCCCGGCTGACCTGCACTGGCCTCGGGCTGGAGAAAGGCATCCAGGATCCAGTCTGTCTTATAGCTAATGGCTGTGTGACTTTGGACAGAACATCGTCACCTCTTTGGGCCTCAGTTTCAATGGATGTCTGAGGTTCCTTCCAGCCCTGCAGTTACTAAGTGAGGAGCTTCAGGCCGGATCCCTACGGCCAAGGTGCACGGAGGAGCCCAAGGCAGTTTCCAGTAGGGGCCAGTCTCACCACAGAGCTGTATCCAGGGCTGGTCCCCCATATCTCCGTGTCTAATGAGGGCTAAGTCCCAAGAAGAGGGGTCTGATCAGAATACATAGAGCTCAGGTTCAACTGATAATAACAACCACGTATTTTTACTTGGGGGGCTCCAGGCAGTGGCTGTCCAACGTGTACACACTCAATTTCCACTCAACCACAGCGTCTCCCCATTTTAGAGATGGGGGAAACTGAGGTTCAGAAAGTTCAACAGACTTGCCCAATGTCACACAGCTAATAAGAATAAGAGCAGGGGTTTGAACCCAGGACATCTGATGCCAAAGCCTTTTGTTCATTTAGTGTTCTTTGCTCACGCCCAGAATGGGAATTCAGAGGTCAGGGCTGTGGCGGGTTAAAATGTCCATCAAGTTTCCACTGAGTGGAAGAAAAGAGATCGTGTGCGTTTCAGTGATGTGAGCTGGGGTCGGGAGTCACGGACATTCCCACCCGACTCTGTCGCGCTGTTGCAGGGAAGCCTGCTCCTCGGGGTGGGGTGGGGCAAAGGCCAGGGGAGAACTGCTTGCTGTGGGTGAAAGGTCACCCTCTGCATGGATTCTGGAACCTGTTGGGAGGGTTAAAGGGACAGCAGAGTGAGGATACAGTCTTGAGTTCTGCTCCCCGCTCTCTGTGCCCCTGCCCCACCGTCTTGGTCTCCCCATCTGTGAAACGGGGCTGCACAAGGCTGCTCGGAAGTGCCACCGTCCTGGGAGCCCTTGGGCTGTTGAGGGCGGGTTGGTTGTGACAAGGCACTAGGGCACATGTCAAGGTTTCTTTGAGGGGAGGCAGGGCCATTGTCCCCTTCCCTGGAGAGCAAGCCCGGGGCATCTGGCAGAGAGCCTGCCCAGCCACCTGATGCCCCCTCAGCCTGGTGCTTGTTCCCCCTGTCTGTGGCCAAGGTAGGGGACGAGATCGTCCGGATCAACGGGTATTCCATCTCCTCGTGTACCCACGAGGAGGTCATCAACCTCATCCGCACCAAGAAGACTGTGTCCATCAAAGTGAGACGTGAGTGAGGCCAGAAGGCAGGGGTGGGGTGGTGGTCATGGAGGGCTGGGGAGGGTCGGCAGCAGGGAGTCAGCTCCTGGGGGAGGAAGAGAGGGCAGAGGAGCCGTCCTAACCCCCATCCTCTCTCCCACAGACATCGGCCTGATCCCTGTGAAGAGGTGAGCAGGACCCTCCCTATGGGCTCAGGGTCCAGGGATCAGCCCTGGGGTCTGGCTTCCCACAGGCCAGCACTGCCTCTGGGCCAGCGGTGGCTGGAAACTCCAGCAGGAGCAGACCTGGACTTGGGGCCTGGTGCTGCAAGTCTCTCTCTAATAGAGAGAACCCCCTTCTCTTTTCCCTTCCCACCAGCTCTCCGGACGAGCCCCTCAAGTGGCAGTATGTGGATCAGTTTGTGTCAGGATCTGAGGTAGGGGCCAGAGCCCCCAATGATGGGATCTGAGTGAGTGGTCTTCAAGGAGGGGCTCACATGGCCCCAGGGCATCTGGAAAGCCCCTGTGGGTGGTGGGCCTCTGCCCCGCCCAGCAGGTACAGGCACCCCTGCTCCCACCAGGGACAGAATAACCATCAGGCTCCTGTGGGACAGCAGTGCTTATGAGCTCAAGCAGCCACTCGCACACATGTGACACCTAATGACCCTTCTTCTGTCCTTCTTCCAGGGCGGGCGTGGCATCCTGGGCTCTCCAGGGAGTCGGGAAAGCAGGGAGAAGAAGGTCTTCATCAGCCTGGTGGGCTCCCGGGGCCTTGGCTGCAGGTGGGTGGCCGGCAGGCCCTGGGGCTCTCTTGTGGCCAGCAGACCCCAGTAGGGCCCAGCGCCTCTCCTCTTTCTCACTTCTGCTTCCGAGGGAACTTTCCTCCATAGGTAATGGCACTCCTTAGAGCCTGGTCTCCCCTTTGAGTTTCACTCCAGCCCTGTAGGGCCGTGGGAACAGCTCTAACAGGACCATTTTACAGATGAAAAAACTGAGGCCCCCAGGAAGAGCCACGTTCCTTTGGTGGGTCCTCGAGTCACCGTAAATGGAGGCTGTCCTGCTGGTCATCTCTGTCACTATTCCCTTGTCACGTACTATCTTGTGGGCTTCCTGCAAATAGGCATAGGTCGCAGACACATTTTTGTTAAGCATGCAGGTGCTACAGTCGCAGGTCTAGGGGTCAGTCCTTGCTCTGCTACCTGTGAGCTCCAGAACCTTGGACTGGTTACCTAACCACTCTGAGCCTCAGTTTCTCCCTCGATAAATTGGTAATAATAAAGTCTACCTTGTGAGGAGGAATGAGAAGACAGGTAAAGTACCAAGCTTAGTGCCTGGCAAGTAATAAGCAGTCTGTAAATACCAGCTATTCTTTTCTGAGTTATTCTTATTATTTCCACTCGTTCACATTTACTCCGTACTTTTCTGCCAAGTATAAGTCATAAAGAAGTCCCTCCTTTACAGCCTCCTGTTGAAGCCAGCCACATACATGGTTACAGTATAGAGTGACGACGATGCTAATGGAGCTGCAGTGTGCGTCAGGGTGGCAGATACATTTCCAATCCTAATCGATTAGGAGTGACTGTCTCTAATCGATCAGCAGTGGCTGCCTGGAGCATTGTTTTGAAAAGAACTCTAAGGCCGTATCTCGGCTTGGTGGGAGAGCGCTGTGATCAGGTAGTGACATCTGCCACAGAGCCGGGAGGGGAGAACAATGGTACAAATGCCGCCCTTGCGGTAGGTGTTTTAGAGGCACTGAGAAGGGAGCAGCTACTTAGTCTTAGGAAAGAATAGGAGTTCAGTTAAAATCTTGTAGAGAAGATAGCACTTGAGTCTTAAGGAATGAATAGAAAAAGAAACAGCATACGTGATATTCCGTGTGAGGGGTTGGGCGGGGTGGGGGATTACAAGTAGTTTTCTGTGGCTCTTGCCACAGGTGGGCAGTGGAGAGCCGTGGTCCTGAGCTCATGGGTGACCTGCATCCTAAGGGGCCGGAACGTTGGACACATAGTCAGAGGAGGCTGGACACTGAATGAGCAAGCGCTGAAGGCAGAGGCTCACCTGCATTTCCCATCTCTTCCGCAGCATTTCCAGTGGCCCCATCCAGAAACCTGGCATCTTCATCAGTAACGTGAAGCCTGGCTCCCTGTCTGCCGAGGTGGGGTTGGAGGTGAGTGACCCTGGCCAGGGTCAGACTGTGACCACACTGTGACGGAGGCACGTGTCTTCCACAGAGCTCTCTCTCGGCAGTCACGGGCGGATGCTTCCTACCCACCCCACAAGGGAAAGTGTCACAGAGGGGGTGGCATTTGACTCTTTCTATGATCTTCTCCAGCTCTGAGGTCCTACACATGGAGTGTAGTAATGTTAATCTAAGAGGTCGCACTCATTGAATGTTCATTGGATCAGGCATTGTTCTAAGCCCTTTAAAATGTGTGAGAACTCTGAGAATTAAGTACTATCATTATCCCTGCTTTACAGATGAGGAAACTGAGACCCAGAGAAAGTGTGTGATTTTTTTTTCCAAGATCACATGCCTAGAATGGTAGGGCTGGGATTCAAACCTAGGCAAGCTGATGCCAGAGCTGGAACTTGAACCTCTACTTTGGACAAATGAATTCCTCTTTTTGTGCATCAGATTTCTCTCCTATAAAGTGGGGTAATAGCCTTCCTTCTAGAGATGTTGTATGGATTAAATGAATCAATACACACACTTAGAACTGGCATATAGTAAGGGATTGATGAATGTTAGCTGCCAGTTATTATTATGACTCAACACAGGCTCAGCTATATGAGAAGCCCAAAGGCTCCTGTGTCTACATACTGAGTTTTTAAAGCAAATGTCATAAATTCAGCCGAAAGAATGAACCTCAAATGATATCATATTTGGCAGCTGAGGAAAGAGATACGAGGTAGGGGCCCTGGGAGAACCCTCGGGGCCTTCTAACTGCGCTGCTCATCTGGGAGAGCTGAGGTATAACCACGGAAGGCCCAATGTCAGCCCTTGTCCCCCAGAGAAAATCTTTCCTGCAGATAAGTGAGAGTACAGATAATGCAAACAGGCTGATCCCTCTCCGTTTCTCCTCCAGACAGGGGACCAGATTGTCGAAGTCAACGGCATCGACTTCTCCAACCTGGACCACAAGGAGGTGAGATGTGGGATGTCACCTGCTGGCGTTACCACCTCTACCCTCCACTTCTCACCCCCTCCCCCTGCCACAGTGACTGACACCTTCCGTGCTCTCTAGAAGCCTCGGTTTCTCTGATCTGTCAGGCCTCAGCTGACTGTCTACCTGTCCCCACAGGCCGTGAACGTGCTGAAAAGTAGCCGCAGCCTGACCATGTCCATCGTAGCTGGAGCTGTAAGTCCAGAATGAGCTTCTGGGGGGCCCATTGCCCCTGACTTCCAGACCAAGCCACTCAGAGCCCTGATCCCTGCCACACTCTCCTGGGAAGAGCCAAGGGGTCTCCTTCCTGAAGCTCTGACAAAACAGAGCAAGAGGATCTCTGCCCAGCCGGGGGGCGTTTGGGTCAGACACAGCAGGAACCACAGTGCCTGACACTGGGGGCACGGTGATGAGAAGAGAACCCTCATCTTGGCCCCAAGGCTGTGGCGGTGGAAGCCCAGGCTCCCCAGGGGACTGAACACAGCGTCTCTTTTCTCCCCACGAGGGCCGGGAGCTGTTCATGACAGAGCGGGAGCGGCTGGAGGAGGTGAGGCAGCACGAGCTGCAGCGGCAGGAGCTTCTCATGCAGAAGCGGCTGGCGATGGAGTCCAACAAGATCCTCCAGGAGCAGCAGGAGATGGAGAGGCAGTGAGTGTGGCCAGCTAGGATGCCTATTTCCTGCCCTCCCAGACCACCATTTGACCCCACCTACCTTACTTCCTGCTCATCGCATCCTGAGCCAGTCTCATCCTCTGAGGGCTGGCCTCAGACCAGATGGGGCCAGTGGTGGTCAGCATAAGCATCCTGGACCTTTAGACCACTGGGCTCCTCCCTCCTTGCCAAAGAGAGCCCCCGATTTTCAAGACCCAGGAATATGCATGTATATGGGGCTACTCCTAGCAGTAGCTGGCATCTGTTGAGTACCAACCGTGGGGCTGGCATTGTATTATGGCCTTGTGTATCTTACGTAATTTCATTCTCACAATAGCCCTGTGAGACAGATGGTATTAACCCATTTTACAGATGAGGAGACTGACACCCAACGAGGGTAAGCCACTTGTGGGCAAAGTCACGTGGCCAAGCTGGCATTCACACCAGGTAGTCTGGCTGCCCCATCTATGGTGATAAGCCCTCTGTCCCCATGTCAGGTGGTTGAGATGATGGATTGAGAGAATAAATGGGGTGAACAACTCATAAATCAAAAACTATCATCAAAATCTAAATCCAGGTGCATTCTAGGAGCCCCATAAGAGTCTGGAAAAGGAAGGTAGACAGGATTTTCCCATCTCAGAATTAGCCCGGAAAATCCCCCCTGCTGGTACCTCTGCCCATAGCCCTGACCTTGAGTAGTAGCCCGGCTTTGCCCCTGGGGTCTGGGGCCCTCTTCCAGGAGGACCTCGCTCAGGCCAGGCCCTGCCTATCATCAGTCGCTTTAAGTGTTTGGCGGTGGGTGCCTCGAGCGGGGCCCACAAGGACCTGCCCGCCAGCTCTGGCAGCACAGAATCTCTGCCTAGTGGCACCAAACAAACCCACACAAGACCACACGACCCAGATGTTGTCAGACCTGCTTTCTCAGCATCCACAGCTGATCCACGCATCCCTAGGAGGGAACCTGAAAGAAATACTTAAAAGTTTTCTCAAACCAGGAGTTCGCTACAAGGTAGAGTTAACTTCTCTTGCATAGACTCCAGCATGCCAATCTGCATTTGTGTTTCAGAAGGAAAAAGGAAATTGCCCAGAAGGCAGCAGAGGAAAATGAGAGATACCGGAAGGAGATGGAACAGTGAGTGCCTCAGCTCCGTGCGTCTGTGTGTGGACGCGAGCTCAGCTCCGTGCGTCTGTGTGTGGACGCGAGCTCAGCTCCGTGCGTCTGTGTGTGGACGCGAGCTCAGCTCCGTGTGTCTGTGTGTGGACGCAAGCTCAGCTCCGTGCGTCTGTGTGTGGACACGAGTGTGCTCTCGGGAGTGCAGACAGCTACAGTACGGTGCCTTCAGGCCCCGTCTACATGTCCCACTTGTCCCTGGTGGATCCTCCTTTAGTTATAGCCGTTCCATAATCCTAGTAAAGCCCATCCTGGTAGAGTAACTAGAACACAGACTCACATAATTACACTCGATTTAGAATACAAGTGCCAAGGACTTTATTGGCTTCCCCACAGCTCGAACCACGTGGCCTCTCCCCAGTCTGGCTGGGGTTTCCCTATCCGCAGAAGGTGGGCCCGTGAGGGGTCTGCCTCCGGTCATGAGTGTGGGGTCTTATTTCAGGATCATAGAGGAGGAAGAGAAGTTTCAGAAGCAGTGGGAAGAAGACTGGGGCTCGAAGGAACGGCTGCTCTCACCTAAGACCATCACCACCGAGGTGCTGCGCCCAGTGTCCCTTCGCAAGCCGAAGTGTACGTATCGCGCGCTGACGGGTGAGGGAGAGGGCTTCCTTCTGGGGCCAGGGGGCTCAGGGGTCCAGACAGAGAGGTGGTCTCCCTTCACTCACCACCATTTTCCCAGTGAATAGTGCATGGCTCTCCGGACTGCATTTCCTTCACGGAGGGGCAGCCATGTGCCAGGGGCTCTCTGCCAGGGCATTGGGGTAGGTGGGATCTGTCTGCCCTCCTGGTCCTGGAGGCCTGCTGCCAGGCTGTCCCTCACTACAGGGCACGGGCGGGCCGGCACTCCCCATGCCCTTGGGCTACTGAAGAGGGATTGGAGAGCTATAGCAGAAGTGAACGGCTTGTGGGATTATCGTAGTTTGTTGAGTGTCCTATCTTCTTCCTGCGTGCTTTTGACTTGGGGTTAGGGTTAAGCAGCAACAGGAAAGAGGGCAAGGGACCCCTTGCTTCACATTAGAGAAGACTCTTGTGGGGGGCGGTGTCCAAGGTTGATGGGCAACTGTGGGAGGAGCTTATCCGAAGTGCCCCTACCACCTGTGTCCCTGTGCGTGGACCCTGTGAGGTCTCTGCCCTCCAGGGATGGAATCTGGACTCCCAGGCACCAGACTATGGCCATCCTGTGGCCTCAGCTCCCTCTGCCCTTATCTCCTCTCTTCCTTTGTCCTATGTTCTCAACTCCAGGCTCGGTCCAGGCCTCAACAACTGCTCTCCTTTCTACCTGCTCTCAATCCCAACTCCCAGGATGCCTCTTCAAGGGGGGCAGCTCACAGCACCAGGCCAAAATGGGTGGGGGACTCACTCTCCATGTTTCTTAAGTGGGCTCGTAGTGGGGAGCCAGGAGCAAGGCTGCGTGGGAGCTATTGCAATCACAAGTCCAGGATTCCTGGTTGGGCCTTTACCTTTTATAGCTGTTTTGATCATACTTGACAGGGGTCAGGTTCTACTCCAGCTGACTGTGCTCAGCTGACCTGGGAACCTCCAAATGAGGGGTGAATTTCTACCCAAGAACCAGGATTCCCCATTTCTGCTGTGTGGCAACCACTTAGGATCTTGTGTTGGGGCCTGGACAGCTCTGGCTCCAACTTTGAACCACGCCTATGCCCCAGAGGGACATCAGCTTGGGTCAGTGAAGATGTTCAGAGCACGTGCATGGTCCCCTGCACCCCTCCCTGGTGCACAGCAGACAGCTCCCGCCCAGCACGTTCCTTCCTGGCAGCGGGGCACAGCGTCATCTCAGGGTCCTCCCCAAAAGACAAAGCAGGCTCTCATCAGCCTTTCCTGTGACAGTCACTATTTGTCAAGGATGTGACCAGAGCTGAATTCCTGGTGAATAATCTGTGTTTTAGACAGGGAGTTAATTTGCTCTTAATGCGTGAAATAGGAGCTTCAGAAGGACAGAAATCGATTTTAATTGCTTCTCATGAAAGTAATACTAGTCAATTTAGCACCTTACTTGCAACTGGTCTTGGCTTTGGAGCAAACACACCCTCTCAGGAACTATAGAAAATAAAAACTCTTTCTCTAGCTAGCTATTTATTTCATGCTTTTAAACCCAATCAAGCTTCTTGAATCAAAGGAGTGAGAACTTGCCCTTTGTTCAAGATATAAATGTTTTCTAAAGGAACACCTCGCGGCAGGAGATTCATACTCGGAGCCTGCCAGCCTGAGCTAGGGCAGCTGCTGCCTCCACCCACCTCCACATGCACCCGCAATTTAATTCTCATTTGGACATGAGTCGGGACATGCAGGAAGGCCTCAGGGCCAGCTCAGGTCCTGTCTTCTTGCGCACTCCTGGGAGGCGGCATGGTCTCAGCCATGTCAGCCCACAGGACCAGGCTGTGATCCTCCTGGACCACCCCTCAACTCAGGGGCCCAGTCAGCCGACAGGTTGTACCTGGCTCAGGTGTCTGTGCTGGATGAGGGGTGGACCCTGCATTTTGAACAGTCAGTAAAGAGTATGGAGCATCTCTTGCCCGGAAGATGAAGGCACTCATCATAATGATGTGAGTGGGAGAGACTGTTCCCCTCACCGCTACCTGTCCAGGGGCTCACCCTGCCTACCCACGGCCAACCCAGTAGAACCCCCACAATGGGCCAGGCCCTCAAGTCCAGGAAACATTCTCACAGAGGCCCCCAGAGAAAGTTCCTCAGTGAAACCAACGAGCAGGGAGGGATTTTTATTAAGGATCCCAGAGCTAGAAAAAGCCTGGAGAGAGGAAGAGGTTTACACACGAGACTTCCAGTCTCCTCTAGGCACCCCCCTCAGTTAGTCCCCACACCCCATAGGCCCCGTGGTGTGCAAGCTGAGGTTCTTCCCCTACCACACTGTGAAGTAATCATCGGTGCCCCCACCGTTTGATGGGGTGGTCATTCTTGTTCGCGAGAAAGCATCGGTGTTCCGCTGTTGAGAAACCATAAATCAAACCAAAAGCAAAGGCTCTTCACATTAGCCTTTTTGTAGGTTATCGGGCAAGTTCTTCTAGTTAATACTTTGAAATGTGAATAAACAGCTCACAGCAGACTTACACACTACCTTCCCCCAGCCCAGAGAGGCCGAGTCCAGGTTGGAAACCACTGGAACAGACGGTGTGTTACTCTCTACATTATGTCGAAATACATGTCTTCCTGGCCACACGCGCCCCTTTACGCTTTGGAATCTCCCCACCTCCTCAGGATCCCCAAGCCGCCCGCACCGCTCCACAGGGGGTGAGAAGCCAGGAGGATCTGTTCTCCCATTATAAGCCCTGGCACCAAACGTGCATGACACGCAGATATTCTCCACCTCTGTGCCCCATCTCCCAAGTGTCAGCCGAACGCCCCGCAAAACGCTTCCCACTCTGCTGTCAGATCAGCAGCCCCTGTTGTCAGCCCATCTTGCAGACAGAGACACCAAAGCTACCAAAGTAGAAAGCACTGCACATACCATCTCAGAGCAAGAAAGCTTTGCACTGGGCTCCTGAGCCCTGTTCCTGCCCCTGACCTCACAGCTCCCATAGAGGACACTGGTCCCAGGTCTCCAGGCTCCTGGAAAGCACCTCTGGCCTCTGGGTCTCCCAAATCCCTTTTGGTTCACCAGCTTCCTCCTGTTTTCCCGGGTAGATGATCAGGCAGCGGAGCCCGAGCTTGAGCCTGCCGACGACCCGGACGGAGGCACGGAAAAGCAGGGAGAGCAGGTTTGCGGCCCCCGCTTTGCTTCCTGGCCTTGCTGCTCTGCTTGCCCTGCCCACCTCCCCCTGCCAGCTTTGCAGACACCCAGCTCTGGGGACCAGCCCATGATGGGGACTCCATGGCTGGAGTCTGTGACCAGCCCTGGCTTGGTCCAAGCACTGCACACAAAACCTTGAAAACAGGACTCACGGCCAGGCTGAAATGTCAGCTGGTGGATCTGGTTCAACTGAACCGCTGGCTGAAATATTTAAGTACTGCCCAAGGCCAAGTTCTTTCTCTGGCCTCTCCCCAGGACTCCCCAAGATCTCCTCAAGATCCAGGAACTAGAGGGTAGTGCTTGGTCCAGCAAGGGACTTTCAAGATTCTGTTCTAGAACCCAGGCTGGTCAAGAGTGCGTAGTTATTTAAGCCGTCCCCACTGGCCCAGGGAGCTTCAGGTCCGAGGTATTACCCTGTCATGCTGTGGCCCGAGGGAGGTGGGAGGCTGGTGCCCCAGTGGCCTGGCCTGGTTGGGTATCTGCTTTTCTGGTGGCTGGTCTGCCCGCAGCTGCCCAAGCCGTCCTCCCCAGAACTGACCCCAATCACTGCTTTCTCTTTCCACACTGAGAGTGGAGGATATGGCCTGGACTGTGAGACAAGACTGTTTTGTTCTGTCCGACAGCAGCTCTAGGCAGAGACCCAGGCTCCCTTTTGTCTCGAGCCATTTCTTGGATGGAGGGACCAGACATTGGTCAGGAAAAGCCTCATTCTCTTTCAACGGGGCTTTGTGTTTGCAGGCTATGCCTGTGCTTTGGAAAAGCTCATCCTCCCACACGGGGCTTTCTCTTTGGTTTTTCTGGCACTGACTTCTAAGGCCAGAGGCAGTTGACAGGGGTCCAGGGCCTGGCAATCAGGGCCTGTCTCAGGTGGTCTCGGGCCTGCTTTACAGCCCAGGTGAGGCCAGGTAAGTGCAGGGTCAGGCAAAGGGCGCAGTTTTGCTGTTGGACCCGCCGCTGCGCTGCTCTCTGTGTCACAGAGCCACGCGTTCCTCCAGAGCCCAGCGGCGGCCTCTGCCCCCGTGGACGCACTGGCCGAGCGGACCGTCTCACGGCTCTGTTCTCTGTGTTGCAGCCTTCGGGTGGTTTTATCGCTATGACGGCAAATTCCCAAGCCTCCGGAAGGTAGGACAGGGCTGGTGCCGTGCCGTGTGCCACCGAGTTTGCTGTGGGTTTTGGCCTTTTCCACACATTGTTTCTCTTCCCGCCAACTCTCCACAGTGTGACCCGGCCTGTTCACTTGAGGGGTGATTGTGTCTGCGCCTCTGCGTCAGGCTGACATCTAACGGCAGGGCGCTGTCACAGAGGCATCGCTGCGGGCAGTGGGGGGAGCGTTCAGGGGGTGAAACCTGCACCAGCACCATCAGGCACCGCCTGGGTCAGCGCCAGCCCCAGTGGGCACGGGGCATAGAGTCAGGGTAGGGCAGGAAGCGGCTGCTTTATTTCTCTGTCAAGCAGAACCAGGGGCCAAGACCAGAAGCCCAGGTCAGACAGAGGGAAATATCAGGTTGGGTGTTCCCAACCCGGATTATGAGGCCAGCTGTGCCAGACAGCGGCCGGCTGCCTGTGGTTGAGACAAAGAGCCGCACCGGTCATGCCTCTCCCTAGAAATATCTCTGCGTGTGCCCAGGATAATGCAATTTTCTGGTCTCTGGGGCCTTGGATTTTTCTCTCTAGATCTTATTACTGTATCTCCAGGCCCCATAAACCTTTCTCATCCTTTTTCTTTCTAAATCACTTTGGCATTTGATTATGAAAATGCCGCTGTTAATACCTATAGACTGGACTTTCAAGATGACTTGGTATTTGAAATTCAGTCATCAGCATAAATCTGGATGAGCCAATTTAGGCTTTATCACTTGACCAGCCCTTTCCGGAGGGATGTCTGGCCTCCGGAAGCCAGGGTCCTGGCAGCAGAGTGACCTTGATGATAAGTAACTTCTCCCTGCCTGTACAATGGGAATCTCTGCTGTGCTAGAAGCACCTGCCCCTCCTCCAACACAGGACTGTGAAGATAACAGACAGCACTATCTATTCTTCCTGACAGAGGTGAACATCTCCTCACCTAGGAGCACAGGTTTTGATTGGCATGACACCGAAGATTTCGGCTAGGGCAGAGCCGCCAGGATCTCAGAAAGGACTTAGCCTCCTAAAACTGTCCTTTGCATTCCACAGGCTGACTCCGGCCTAGGATGCCTCGTTGGGTTAGATTTTGAATTCTTCCCTATATACTGTCTCAACCAGAATATAACTACACACACAGACAGGAGTTTACTTGAAAAACTATCACAGGAGGTGGGTAGGTTAACTCCTTCCCAGACACTGATGAGTAGGTAGAGGTAAAAGAGGTATGTGTGCGTCTCCCCCCCCCAACACACTCCCTATCAGAGATCGTGTTGCTTGAAAAGTGCTGTTGGTGAAGGGGACCTGGCTCCCCCTATTCGTTAGTTCGGTCATCCCAGAAATAGCTGGTATTTCAGTAGTCACCTCATTTCTAAAAGAAAGAAAAGTTGCTTCTAGGGAACAGCAAGCACATACCCACCCCATCTGCCTCTCCTTCTAGCCCAGAGTGAAAGGAATATGTGCCATGAATTTAACTGACAGCTGAGAGGACAACAGAATCATGTTCCTCACACTGGCTCTGAAAACCCAGCACCGCGTTCTCTGGAACCACGTGGGACGCGGTGTACACCAGGAGCTGGGACACCCAGGGCCCAGGTGGTACAAGTGGCTGTCTGGGCCATGACCATCAGAGAAGAAAATTCCCCTTATTTGAAATGCTGAAGACTCAGTGTCTTTGATTCCTAGCCTGGCAGTAATCTCCCTGGGGCTCAAAGACCCCAGGCCTGGGGCCGCACGGAGTCTGTGCCAGGACCTGAGGATTTATGGTCCTGACTAGTAGCCCTGCCATCAGGGCCGCGTGAGTGAACACACAGACCAGCCCGACTGGCAGGAGCCCGCCGTCTGGCAGGGAGGCAGATTCACACACGACCAAGCACCCGTGTAGAGTGGACTGTGGGGAGATCAGTGGGCAGTGCTATGGGGCAACTCACTCTTCTGCATGAGGAGCCCGCTCTGCTTTCTCGGAGACAGGACAGAAACTGTCACGTGTGCCTGCCCCACCCCAAGCCCTGGATCTAAAGTCTGAGCACGGGTGGGTTTTTTAACAACAGAATGGCCATTCCTATCCTAGTGGTTCCTGAGGGAAGCCATCCCCTTATTCTAGCAAGCTGCCATCACGCAGAATGTTTCTGGCTCCTCTTAGGGAATTGCTGTCTGAATCTATTACGTGATAGCGGGGATTCATTTATCAACTGAGCCTAGAGTCTGGACAACGGGGTAGACAAGGAACCAAGCAGGACTCTGAAGCAAAGAGAGCCATTTTCTCAAGTGACTCATAGACTGCTCTGGGGGCGGGGTCACTTTCAAAGCACGTTACGTGCACACGGAAGCAGGATGGCTCTAACGTAGGTCTATAATGACACCCTAAGTCCTCCCAGCTGTGGACAAGTTGTGTTCATTGCTGGTAAACTCAATTCTTCATTCCTGGCCTTTGATGCTGGGATGACTTAGGAATTCTGAGAGCAGGCCCCAGGAAGGCTTGTTGAGGGTGGGGGTAAGCTCACAGGTGGGAATATCTGTGAGATATTCCCCAGGACACTGACTCTCTCTGTGGTCCCCTCTCCCGAGTGCTACTCTGTCCTCCTTGCTGTGTGTGATGGAACTGACACTCCCTCCTGCCATGCTCCCATGGCCCCCAGCTCATCTGAACACAGTAGAAAATTTGTGGGACCTGGAAGGCTCAGGTTCAAATCCTGTCACTGCCACTTACTAGATGTTTGATGTTGGACAGAGACTTCCCTTCTCTGAGCCCCATCTCCTCCATCAAAAGGGTGGGGTAATACCTATGTGTGAGGTAATGTCATTTCCTTGACACCTAGGAAGTCCAGAAATGTTAGTTCTCTTCCTTCCTTACCCCTTGGCTTCTCCGCCACTCCTCAGGAGAAGCAGCCAGGAAAGCAGGCTTTATGGGTCCAATTCCAACAGGACAAAATAAGTCCTTTTGCCCTGCACCTCCCTCTCCCAGTCCTCCTGAACCCTGACAGCCAGTGAAAAGCAGGTGGGCCATTCTCTGTCCTCAACCCCAACCTCCAGGCCTGTAGTTTCTGACCAGTCCTGATTTCAGGGGCCCAGTTCAAAGAAAATGGTGGAGTTTACAGGATGAAGTTATCTGGAGCCTAAGCATCAGGGCAAAATCTGATACACTTGGCTCTGGGCTCCCAGGTCAAGGCTGGCTCCCGCCTCTTGTAGCTAAGGACATAGGATTCTACAAGTGAGGATTACCAGCTTTCCCTGATTTTCTGTAGAATCTCCCATAATGCATGCATGGTATCTGAACATGAGAAAATTTTCTCTCCAAATAATGGAGAAAGCATGTACCCAGATACCAGGAAATAAATACAATGCCTTTGATTTATACAATGCTGCAATGTTTATAAAGCTCTGTTATAGATATTATTTCATTGGCTCTGGATGGCAAGCTTATGGGGCAGGTGTTTCTTCAATTTTGGAGATAAAGTGAATTAGGACCAGAGAGGTTAAAACAGTTAGCCAAGGTCACACAGCTAGCTAGGGCAGAGCTGGGGGAGGGGCTGGCCATGGGGCGGTTGCCTCGTGTTGTCTGAGGACTGAATGCCCTGTTTGTGGTGCTGTGCTAGTGTCAACACTGCCTTATAACCCTTGTCGTGTACAAAATGCCACATCTGCTCAGAAAGGAAAGGATAAGAAAGCCAAGTATGACGACAGCCTGCAGGAGTTGAGAAAGAATAAGAAGGAACTGGAGTTTGAGCAAAAGCTTTACAAAGAGAAAGAGGAAATGCTGGAAAAGGAAAAGCAGCTGAAGATCAACCGGCTGGCCCAGGAGGTACGTGTCCTGCACTCCGGCCCGTGAGCACCTCTGCAGTGCGGTTGGTTGCTCCCCATCATGCTCCCAGGGAACTGGCTAGAGTTGTCCTCCCCAAATGGAGTCCAAGGGTGGAATGAGCCTTGCCCCCCAGCCTTAGTCTGGAGAGTGAGATCATACCCTGCCTGCCCGAGGTCATCCGATTAGCTTCTGACTTAGTGAATGTTTGCGATTGAGTCTGGCCTCCTTGCTCAGGTGCGAGTCTGAGGCTAACCTCCCTGCCCAGAGTGCAGGGCTCAGGTTAGGCCTCCACACACCTGGGCAGAGGTTTGAGTCTGTGCCCTCCACCCCCATTGTATCAGGTATGAGTCCAAACAGGGCCTCTCCACGGGGTGTGACTGTGAGTCAGGCTCACCCTTCTGCCGAGATGTAGATCTGAAGTTAGCCTTCCACACCCCGTCATTAGGTCTGAATCAGCTGGGCCCCCTACCCAGGTTATAAGTTCAAGATCGGGTTTCCTCAGAGTGCCTTGGCTCGGAGAGTCAGGGTCTGAGGCTAACCCTGTCGCACAGGCCGGGTGTCCCAGGCCAGGAGCCCGGGGCTCGTCCCATCAGCACAGGGTGTGTCCGAGGCTAGACCTCTTCAACCTGGGAATGCAGCTAAGGCTGCTCCCTTCAAGACAAGCCAAAAACAGTCTCCCAGCGTGAGGGATTCCTATTTCCTAGGTGAGTCAGGTGACCTTTACTCCCTAGCTATTCGAGAGATGATTTGTTCTGCTTTTCTTTAATGCTCCCATGAATCAGATGGCTAAGTTGATTACATTACAAAAACAGAAGTCCTGGGAACCGCGAAGTGCATTAGGTCTGGCATTAGGAACAAATTAGCTACAAAATTTAAAAATTGAACTTGTACTTCTGAGGACAAGGGCGTGTGGAAGCGGGGGAGGGGCAGAAAGTAAAAGTTAAACCCTTTGAATGTGCTAGGAGTCTACAAAAGGACTAGTCTTGGAGAATCATAAGAGCCTCAGGGTTTGTGGGGATCCTGGAGGCCTGCTAATCCCGTGCAATGCATGAGCCCTGCTCTGATTTTGCCTACAAGTGGCCTTAGTCGACTCAGCACCTCACCACCCTCCCGGGCCCTCTTCCCCCACCTCTGGGCCCAAGTGAAACAAGCCTGGGTCTTTTTCTAGACAGCGGACACCCCCAGCACTACTCTGGGGTGGGGGGAGGGCTTAAGAAATGCTTCCATGCTGCTGGTTCAAGTGTGCCGCCCACGTGTGACTCTAGTGTGCCCTTTCTCCTCCCCTCTTTGCGGCGGCCTTGGGTCCCAGGTGTCCGAGACAGAGCGGGAAGACCTTGGGGAATCGGAAAAGACTCAGTATTGGGTGGAAAGGCTCTGTCAGACGCGCCTGGAGCAGATTTCCTCTGCTGAGAACGAGATTTCCGAGGTAACAGAGCCCTTCTTTCTACACATAGCCCTTCCTGCTGCCTTCAGAATGACCCACCCTGGGGACAGCAAGAGGCAGGACGGCCACTGTCTGGGGCCACCCCTACCAGCTCACTTCCCTTCCTCTCTGGAGGAAGGGAAACATAATCTGCTTTTCTGGGCTTATCTCCACAGTGACCACTAAGTCCCAGCTTATCTGAGATGGTCCCAGTTAGGGCGTAATTACTAAGAGTGCCATGTTCACTGTCAAGTGTGTTCCAGTTTAGATGGTAAATTGTTTGGCTGCCTTACTCATCACCCACTTGTGGCCTAACGTGGGACCTGCTTGCATTTGGGCATTGCTTACCAGCTGCCTGGTATGAGCTCAGGTGGCAGAGAACTGACACCCCATGGCTCTGGTGGGAGGGTGGCGGGTCTCCAGCAGTAAGAGAAATAGATTAGAAGAGCCTTGTACTCAGTGTACTGGGAAGTGGAGCACTAGCCAGATGATTACAGAACTCCTTTGCAACCCCCCAGATGACCACGGGGCCCCCGCCTCCCCCATCTTCTATGTCTCCCCTGGCCCCACCCCTGAGACGCTTCGCAGGCGGGCTGCACCTCCACACCACTGACCTGGATGACATCCCTTTGGACATGTTCTACTATCCCCCCAAGATCCCCTCTGCCTTGCCCGTGATGCCCCACCCTCCACCCTCCAGCCCACCCGTCAAGGTCCCCGCGCCCCCTATCCTCCAGTCATCAGGCCATGCAAGTGCCTCGTCCTCACCCTGGGTGCAACACAACCCACCCCCCATTCCCATCCCTCCCCCACCATCTCTTCCCACCCAAGACCTCACTCCTACCCGCCCCCTGCCCTCTGCACTGGAAGAGGCACTGGGCAGCCACTCCTTCCGTGCTGGGGATGTAGGCAGTCCTACAGAGGACTGGGAGGCCAAGAACCACAGTGGGAAGCCTGCCAATTCCCCTGTCCCTGAACGGAGCTTCCCGCCCACCCCAAAGGTACTGCCCCCGTTTTGCATGGTACGCTGGGGAGCAGGGAGAGTGAGTGGGCAGGGCTGCTGTTTCCCATGTCCTCCTCTGCTCCTGTGAGTGGGGACGGGGGAAACATCACCCACGCCGCTTACCAGGAATGAGCCCCCCAACCTGCATGTGGTGGACATCCTGCATGTGTGTGGTTTCTGCTGACTTTGAAGTGCTGTGTTGTGTGGTGAATTGCCTGTGGCGCTGGGATGAGCATGAGGTTCATTGCCCTCGCTTCCTCTTGGCTAGAATGGGCTGGCGACATTCAAAGTAGAACTTGGAAGGCTGTGTTGAACAGCCAGAGCTCTGTGTCACCGCTACTTATTCCTTGATATGATATTGGCCTAGAAAGCCTTGAGTGTGGGAAATGAATCCTCAGTTTAACGGGGAAACAGGAGGAGCAGGGGAGCAATGTTGAGCTGTTGTAAATGAAGTAATAGCACCGTCCTATGCAGCAGGAGGACTTTGCAGCGCCGTTTTCCACGGCATCGGCCAACCACGTTGGCTTGAAGTATAATACCCGGAAGTGCCTGGCCATCTTCCAGCTACAGAAAAGATGAAGATGGAGAATTCTTGGAAATCTCCAAATGTACTCTTAAAAGACTAGGGAGCTTTATTTTTTTTGGATGTCAAAGAGGGTGAATAGCAGTCTTTCTCAAAAAAGACCTATTTCTTATTCATTGTTCGTAATCCAAAGACTATATTGGAAGAGGTAATCCTCAAGGAAGACACGGAGCTTTGACCCCAGGGAAGGAAAACCAGACTCTTCCTCTGCTCCAGCAGCTCTGGGGCCAGGCAATACTATCTGACCGGTGGCCTTCCTGAACCTTCCCTGCATGGACCTGAGTTCCTGCACGGAGAGCAGAAGGAGCATCTCAGAGCTTTCAGGAGAGCTTGGGGGAAGGAGGGTGGGAGTGGAAAGCACCAGAAGCAGACAGGGCTGCAGCTCTCAGCAGGGGACTTTCAGGGGGACTCCCTCTGAACCTCTGGGGGAGGCATGAGCCCCGCGGCTCTGACAGACAGAGTCCGTCTGTTCCGGGGACGTCTTCCCTAGAGCTCAGCCAGGACCAGGTTTGTGGGGGCTGGGTTAGCCTGGCCCAGAGGGCCACATCCTCATTGTGGGTGGTCCCCATTGGGACGGGCAGCAGCTTTGCCTCAGAAATTTGATTCAGGAATCGTTGATTAAGCCCCTGCCTTGTGCCTCTCTGCGTGAAAGGGAGAGGGGGGCAGCGCTGAAGAGGACACTGGGGAGGCTGGCCCACCTGTGCTCTCCGGGACTTAGCCACCTGAAGGATGAACAGCTGACCAAGCAGGATTCAGCTATAAAGTCAGCACAGGTCAGGCATCATTGTGGGAGAGACTCCTTCTAATGGCAGGTTGCAGGCACCTCTGTAGAGGAACAGGCTTTTAGAGCTGAGCCTTGAGGGGCTGCCATAGATGGAGGATGGGAGGAAGGGCATTGCAGGGGCAGGGAACATGAAGATGGCAAAGAAGAAGTACCTGGGCTTGAATCACGGCTCGGTGGCAAACCAGGTGATGTTGAACGTGTGTTACTGCATCAGTATGAGCCTGGGTCTCCTCATTCATGAAACGGGGATGCTAATAGCCCCCACCCGTTACGAGGATCAAATGCATTAACACATGAACTTACTCTTAGTTAGTACTGAGGAGTGTGGTGGGCACACAGTAAGGGCTCGGTAGACGTTAACTGTGATCAGCAACAAATCAGGGTACAAGGAAATCTGGGCAAAGCTGCAAACTGAGATGGGAGGTAAACGCTGCCAACTTTTGAGTCAGGGTCAAGATTCAAAACAGGATCCAGCTTTCTCAGAATGATCCAGGAGTCATGAAGTTCCCGCTGTTCATTCCCGGCCAGAGCACAGGGAAGGTCGAGAGCCCCCCAACACCAGGAGCCTCTGAAAAACTGGGCCATAAGCTCCTTAAGCAACATCTAAGCCAGGTTGTTCCTGACTTGAAGGCCAGGGGCCACTGTTTTGTTAGTTAGCACTTTGGCCCATGGCCCCCAGCCCTGCCCAGCCTCCTCCCTGCAGGCTCCAGGAGAGTTGTCATCAGTACTGATCAGACATCTGCACTGCCAACCCAGCCACCAGCAGGTCTCAGGTGCTGGGAAAAAAACACCTGTGTCAGTTTGTGCACCTGCCTCATTAGCACCTGTCAAAGGAAGGTTTTCAGGGCCATGTCTACCCCCCAGCACTGTCCCATGTGCCCGCCATACTATCGTCACCCATTTATTTATGCATGTTTAGTGAGCAACTACTATATGCCAGACATGATGCTGGGCACTGGAGCAACACCACAAAATAGGCATCCCAGTCCCTGCCCGGGCAGTCTGGTGGGAAGACAGACAAGCAGGAAACTAGCACACTACCAGAGCAGGATGGTGGGACACAGTGCTGTGATGAGTGGTGGGGGCGGAGAGGGAAAGCTAAAGGAATGTTTCCTGAAGGCAGGGATACCTAAGCTAACACGTGGGCAGGTAAAACAGGAGGAAAGAGCATGTGCAAAAGCCTTGAGGCGAGAATTCCAGGCATTTTGGTGGCTAAAGCTAGGCGCATGGGGAGGGTGAGAAGGAGTAAGGGACGAGTGTAAAGGGGTGTAGAGAAGCTCAGGAAGGACCCTGGTGTCGAGTCAAGGAGTTCAGTAGTCAGTGGGGCCCCCTCAAGGGTCCGGGGCAGGGTTGTGACCCAATTTGATTTATCTTGCCCAAGACGATCAAGTGGGTTAGAGCAAAGCAGACGGTGCATCGGCTGTCCTGGATGCCTCCCTTACTGGTCCCCAACCCCAGCCTCCAGAGAACAGCAGATGCTTCCTGTGAGTCTGGGGACTGGAACCGTAGCCAGACGAGAGGACCTCTAGGGAGAGAGGAGGCTGGATGGCATCCGAAACCACTGAGAGAAAGCCTTGAAAGTCTACCCTCTGAGTAACAGTGGCTGCTGGTGACCCCATAACTGGATTCTGGCTCAAGTCCTGATTCCTTAGAACCACGTAGTATCTTTGGCTTCAGGGCACACGGTGGCCAGTGGACTTCTCGTCCCTCTGCTGGAGACCATACCCCAGGACCTCGGCAGGGTGCACGGACCAGGCGGGCTCCGCCTGTGCATGGTGTGACTTTGCAGGTGTGTCAGAGTGCCACGTGGGCCTGGGCCACCCGCCGCGACCTCATACGGGTCTCTCTTCAACGAACCCCTGCAGACATTTTGCCCAAGCCCACAGCCTCCACGAGGCCCTGGCGTGTCCACCATCTCCAAGCCTGTCATGGTCCACCAGGAGTCCAACTTCATCTACAGGCCAGCCGTGAAATCCGAGGTGCTGGTAAGCCGCTCGGGTCCCCTCCAGGGTGTCTCCAGAGGAGCAGACCAGGGCTGTCTCCCCTGGGTTCTGCTGGAGGGAGAGTGAGGTAGGACACAAACTCACGTCAGGTGCCATCTCCCAACCTTCTCATTGGCCACGAGATGAACGAATCCACACGGTGTAGGTGGTGTGGACACAACCAGCGACATTCCCGTTCCTCACTGGCCCAAACAGACTTATCATGGGCCTACCTGTGTCAGGCTCTGCCGGGTCTCACTTAACCCCACAACAATCCCATAGATGGTACCTGCTGTGATCCCTGTCTCACACTTGAGGAACTGGAAGCTTAGGGAGGTTAAGTCGGTAGCCCAAGGCAAAGCCAGGACTTCCTACTTACTCCAGAGTCACTCAGACGCCAAAGCCCCAGCTCTGACCTGTGTTTTCATCTTGCCAAAAGTTAGAGTGATTCCACTTGCTCAGGCTTCTGCTCCCAAGGCCGCCATGGCAAGGCGTGGCGTCAACCACCCTCAGATGGGGAACCGGCAGAAGCCGATCCATTGCCTTTCTCTGTTTCACATCTCACTCCTCCCTGGCGGACCTCCTCCCTGGGACTCACACCCCTCACAGTGTGAGCTGTGGTCCTGGGACAGAGGGGAGGTCTGCCCACCCTCAGTCACCTGCAGCTGAGCGAGATGGAACTCATGCGCACCGCGTTCCAGGAGCGCCAGCCACCAACTGGCCTCCCACCCATGGCGGGGAGAGTCGGGCCAGAATTCTAATTCTCCTTTCAAGGAAACCCTATCCAAATGTCAGTGCAGCACAGCTCGGATACTTATATGGAGCCTCAGCTGTCCTGTCAGCTCCGCAAAGAGCCAAGTTCATGCTCCTGTGACAGTCTGCTGGCGCATCTGTGTCACATTCTCTGGCTAATGACAAGGGGAGGGATGTGCTTACCTAGAAATGGGAGGTTGCTATGTCTGGGGACATTGTGTGGGCCGAAACAGAAATCAGGCTGTGTCTGTCTGGGGAGGGATGTCGGTAGGGCAGGCCCAGGCTGGCAGGCCCAGGGCCTGGCACCAGGGGGCAGGCAAGACCAGTTGGTAACATCCAGCATGGAATTTTCTTTTTCCTGGCAGCCACAGGAGATGTTGAAGAGGATGGTGGTTTATCAGACAGCGTTCAGACAAGTAAAATGATACCCGCCGTGTGTCTGTGGTCCTCCCTGTCACCTTCTGTGCCTCCCACTTTGACTTCTGTCTCTGGGAGCGCTGGTTGGCTCTCAGGTGGCCCCAAGTGCCATCTGCCGAGAGGCTCAGTCCAGAGCTGCGTCCCTATGGCCACTGCCAGAGTTTGGGGAGGGTCACGTATCAGGTGGGGACATTGGGCTTATAGGACCCCATGAGGGGTGTCTGGGGACTCAGCTCTTTGGCTGCTGGTTGATCAAAGAGGAACAGGGTAGGGAGAACCCTCAGAGGGTCACAGAGCTCAGGATGGGGCCTTGTTCCAGCCCTATGTGCCTGAGGTTTCTCCCTGTCCTTTCCCCTGTCTTGTCCCCTCAAGGCAGAGCACAGCTTCAAACCAACCCCACCTGGCACCGAGCCAGCATCAGGGAGGAGGTGGTGATCCAGGTCCTCCATCTGCCCAGGGTGCTCCTGTGCACAGGGCCACAGGAATCCTAGCGAGTCCATGCGTGGTGTCAAGCAGGCAGGCAGCCACTCATTGTCCCCATCTCCTGGGGCTTTCATCCACAGAACCAGCCATCGGATTGGCTGCCTCACCACCCATGAACGAGACCCCCAGATGGAGGGAGATCTTGCAGGCAGCCTCCTCACTGATAACCCACCATCCAACCGCAGACTAACGTGACTACAGACGGGGAGCTAAGGGGAGGTGTCAGCTGCATCGTGAGACACGGGGGTCTGCGAAGGGGGCTGCTCCCAGCCCAGGTCCGGGCAGTGACAGGCAGTAGCTAACAGAAGGTGTGCTGCGCCAAGCACAGTTTCTAAATACTGTATTAACTCATTCAAACTTTACAACAACTTAGGAATCAAGTGCTAGTATCGCCCCATCGTGTAGATGAGAAACAGAAGCAGAGAGATTAGAAGCACAGCTATGAGGCCACAGCTAGTGGCAGACCCCATATTCTGCCCCAGGAGGTCAGGCTCCTCGATGCTATGCCGTTCTGCTTCTCAAAGCACCGTGCTTGTAAAATAGACATTTAAGGGCCATGTGGTTTGGGGCGCACACAGGTCTCAATGGGAGAGAGGCGGGAAGGTGAGAAGTCCAAGGGCCCAGGCTGGGACTCCAACCTTTGCTCCACTGCCCTCTGACTGGGTCACCTTGGGCATGAATGTTACCTTTCTGGGCCTCAGTTTCTCCATCAGTTGGTTGAAGGGTTGGGCTCCCTCTTCAAGGGCTGACCAGCTATCATGGCTTATCAGTCTCTGATCTAAATTTACACAAGACGCATCCCTGAGATTTGTCCCTGAGAGCACTCTCAGGGGAAGATTCTCAGGCCCATAGCCAGCACTGCCGGGTGTGCAGCAGGGACAGCCAGGGGTGGGCAGGACCCTCGGGGAAGGAGCATTGACTCCATACCTTGCCAAATAATCTCTCTTGCCCATGGATTCACTGAATCCTTTCTATCTGTGGCCCTGACACCCACAGACAGGCCTGGGGGTCTCCCTGGCTTTTCGGGGTTGAGCCAAGGTGATGAAGACTAGTGAGGAGGGAGGACAGGCAGATGCCCAGGGATCCATCTGCTGATATTTGACCTGGCCCCCCCATGGTGCTGACCGCAGGTCCCCTCGTTGAGGCCTAGTGAACTGTGTGCTAGGGTGGCTCCGCTCAGTCTGGCCAGGCTGCTCCTTTGCTGCCACCTTCCTGTGGGGACTCACGGAGGCTTTGCTACTCTCGAGCTCGGTGTGCCTAGCCCCTTGGCCTATGGACCCTGGACTCTTGCTCTCTGCGTGACTCCTGGGAAAGCTCTGGCCCTGCCCCTCTCCCGTCTCACCTCCTTGTTTCTGCATGTTGAGGATATTGTTCTACAGTCCCCACCAAGCCGGGTCCCCTGAGCTGCATGTCCTCTCTCCTCCTCCCCTGGCTAAGGCTCTGCAGAGGCCTCCAGTCTTCTGGATAAGATTTATATTCAGAACAGCACTGGACATGGGCAAGCACAGACTTCCCACTTTTCCTCTGGGTGCCTGATCTCCCTTTGCCGTGCCCCCCCCCCCCGCCCCCCGCCCCGCACCGGTCATCTTGTGGCTGATTCCCAGGAAGAGCGCTCGCGTGAGCACGGTTGGTCCTTTGGGATCAGAGCCCTGGGTGGAGAAAAGCTGGGCTTCTTTCCCCAGAGCCTGGACCTGGCCTCGCAGGGCACTTGGAGGAACTGTGGTACGGCCTAAAGGATCGTCATCAGCTGGTGACCCTGCCAGCCAGAGATGCTCGCTCGGCTGGGACAGTGCACGGTCCAGAGCCAGGGTTCCTCCAGCGCTTCCCACAGCTTTCTGCTTCTCCCTGGGCAGGGGCGCTCTGGCTGCGAGGGCTGCCTGCCTCCTCCCTGCGTCCCCCACCCAGGCCACACCTGACCCCGCCCTCTCTCCCTTGTCTCTGAGCCACCCGCCATTGTCTTCCTCTGCCCCAAGCTTGGTTCCTGCAGTGACCCTCAGGGGCCTCTGATCTGTTGCCCTAACACTCTCCTTTGCTTCCAGGATTTCCGGAAATATGAGGAAGGCTTTGACCCCTACTCCATGGTGAGAGAGAACTCTCCTGCCCCGGGGTCCACCCCAGGAACAGGGGTTGAGGGTTGTAATCTGTTCGGTGGTGCTGCATTCTGGGCCCTGGGGGTCCTGAGGATGAGGTGGGGCATGTGAGGGGCCCCAAGGAGGCCTCCACTGCTCCTTCCTGTGAAGGGTCCTTTCGAAGGACATCCCAGTGGGATTGGGGGCTGGGGGGTTATAACAAGTTACACTTACTGAGCGTCAGCTACATGCCCGGCGCTGCGCTGTGTGTTGACAAGGCACCCTCACCGGTCTCACAATACGCCCAGGAACGTGGGTGTGCCCTTGTGTCCCCCGTGGGGCCTGGGCCCCCTGTTGAAGACCGATGGCACTGGGTTGGGAAAGTTCCCCTCGTCCATGTCCTCTGTGGGGCCCAGTGTCCCACGGTGCCTGGCTTCCCCTCCCACCCCTGTCCCACCCTCATCCTTCAGGCCGACTCAGAACGCCCCACTGTCTTTTCCCTCTAGTTCACCCCAGAGCAGATCATAGGGAAGGATGTCCGGCTCCTGCGCATTAAGAAGGTACCTGGGCACTTGGGGGTTGGGTAGCCAACCCCATTCTGCTCCTGTCCCTCCCATTTTTGTCCCCTGCTTCTCCTACTCCGAAGAGGTTCCTGGGTGACCCCCAGATTCCCACTATTCTCTTCTCTCCCCCTGAGGATGCCCTTTCCTGCGGTGAGACCCCACGCCCAGGCCCTCACTTTCTCCCTTATGGCCCTGCCATTGGCCCCGTGACTTCTCCTGTCCTCTGTGTGGCCCTGTCAAGAGGTGCCCAGGCTCCCACAGGCTGATGTCTGCTCGGCTCCCTGAGGCCTGTTTGCCTCTAACCAGGAGGGAGCTTTGGACCTGGCCTTGGAAGGCGGTGTGGACTCCCCGATCGGCAAGGTGGTCGTCTCAGCTGTTTACGAGGGGGGAGCCGCTGAGCGTCATGGTGAGTGGGAGCAGCCACGTCCCACAGTCTGGGGACAGTGTGGTGGTTATACAGGGCTCTGCAGAAAGCCAACAGCTGCCTATTTAGAGTAGGTTGGCAGTTGCTCAAGAATGCCCTTCTGGTTCATCCATCCACCCAGTCCCACATGTCGCCTGTGGGCGTACAATGGTACCAGGCCTGCGGGAACACAGCCAAACCAGATGCCACCCGGCCCTCCAGGGGCTCCCCGTCTAGTGGTGAAAACAACAGTGTGGTCTGCAGAGGGTGACAAAGGACTAAGGTTGTGAGGGGGGGTGCTGGGAAATCTAAGGGGCCCCCAACCCACCAAGGGAAAGAGGGCCCCTGGGAAGGCTCCTACCTAGAAGGATGATGCCTAAGCTGAGCCTTAAAAGATGTCGATGTTACCCCCTGTGAAGGTGGGGAAGAGCTTTCCAGGAAGAGTGGACAGCACATGCAAGGGCAGGAGACAAGTCATCGAAACCTGACCTGTCCTTTTAATAATGATACTAACCAACAGCGTGCCAGATGCTCGTCTGGGCACCCGGCACACCACCCTGTGTCTAAGTCATTTGTGGGTATTAACTCATTTAATCCCTACAACAGCCCGAAAGGAGGCACTGTTATTCTCATCTTACAGCTGAGGAAACTGAGGCACGGGAAAGTTTAAGTACTTGTCCCAGAACCCACAGCCAGCAAGCAGTGGAGGCAAGACTGGTGCCCAAGCAGCTTGTCATGTGGCTTTACTGTCCAGCACAAGTGCCACCGGTGCCTGGGGCCTCCCACAGCCCCGCCCGTCCCAGAGGGCAGGGTGCCCCTCCCACCCTGTGTCGGTCTGTGGCATGGTCTTCTTGCTCTGCCTTTATCCTCATCCACAAAACACCCTCATGCTGACGAGGGAAGCCTTTGTGGACCCCAGTCAGACCTGTGCCTCAAACTATCAACCCATTCACCTGTCAGACAGCATCTGATGCCTCACCATTGGTGATTTCTTCTCCCAAGTCCAGCAGGCTTTTCAGTCCTCCCAGGTCTTTGTGGAGGCATATGGATGTCCTCAAAGGAGAAGGCCCGGACACCCGGCCTTTCTGGGCCAGCTCAGAGAATCCTTCGATCAGACCCCTCCTCAGCAGTCTAGTTGGGGTCAGGCTCTCCCCCACCTTATAGACTTGCCTCAGTACCCCACGGTCTGCCACCTATGGCCGTTGTGACCTTAGGCCCCTCACTGCCACACTCTGAACCTCCATTTCAGCTACAGGAGGGGGGCTGCTCAGCTAGGGAGCTGCCATGGCCCACATGGCCTGCCTTGCCCACACCCTCCTCCTCTGTCTTATTTCTGTGCCAGCTGAGGGGTGGGTTGATGCTTGGCCAAGGGAGCCCCCTCTCTGCCATGTCCAGCAGAGAAAGATGGATGGCTGACTTTTCCTGGCCCTCCCCCACCTTACAGAGCCCCAGCCCAGCCAGTGCCTTATCGCCCCTTAGGCTCCACCTTGGGTTTGTACAAAATGAGAAAGTGAAAGTCCCCTCTCCCCAGGCCCCCTATACTATACCCAGGGGACCGCTGTGTACACTTTGGTCCCACAAGCAGCTGGGGGAAGTTTCCATGGGAGCGCAGGTGTTTAAGCCACCGCCTTCAGCAGCACACGCCCCGTTCCGAGGGACCTTCACGTCTGCAAGGCTGCTTCTGGGTGATCTGATTCAGCAAAGCCAGCGAGTGTTCTGTGAACACCAGGACTGGGCTGGGGGAAGTTTCTGAGTTGAAGATGTATAGGAAATCATTCACAAGCTCCCCACTGCTTGTGAGAGCCACGTACATACTAGCATATTCCGTGTGCTGACAAGTCTTGCAGTGAATGACTGTTTGGCTTAGAACTCGGCTTTGCCCAGATTTATTGGATCACAGGTCAGCTCATCCACGAATACCTCCAGCCATCATTCATTAGTTCAGGAAGAATCAGTTGACTTCCTATTTTGTGCTGGGGGTGTTGAGCTAAAAGGATCATTCCTGTCCTTTCTTCATGGCTTGTAGAAGAGACAGACCATCAGTCAACAGACATATGATTACAAATTGTGAAATATGCTATACAGGAAAAGAGCAGGAAACTGTGAGAGAATAAAAAGAGAGATCTGCTTCAGAGCAAGTGTGGGGTGTGTGTTAGAGAAGACTTCTTTGCGGAGGAGACGTTTCATCTCAGATGCAGAGGAGAAGAAAGAGAGGGGACAAGTGTCTCAGGGGGAACAGGATGTGAGGCAGGAAAGAGCTTGACCTGCTCAAGGGCCTGAGGCAGACCAACAGGGCCGAGCCCAGAAAGGGTGGTCCGCAGAACCAGCTCCTGCTTCCAGTAACCTCACCAGGAACGCAGGTCTGCCTCCCTCTGAAACAGCAGAGGCCCCTAGAAAAGATTCACCTCTGCTGTTCCCAGTCTCCTGAGCGGGGTGAGGGTGGGTGGCTGGGGTGGGAATGAAATGCCCTTTGGGTAACCTGGTGGACTGTTGCCCCTCCGGCTTTCTGCGCCTGCGTGAGCTTTCAGAACCCAGGACTCAGGCTCCTTCTGCAGCTCAACAGTGACCCAGTGGGCCAGGCACCTGTCACTTATGGCCCAGTTGCCAAGCAGCCCCATCTCCCTGCAGGCGGGATTGTGAAAGGAGACGAGGTCATGGCGATCAATGGCAAGATTGTGACGGACTACACCCTGGCTGAAGCCGAGGCGGCCCTGCAGAAGGCCTGGAATCAGGGGGTAAGAGTGAGCCCCCTCCCTGCCTCCCTCCCTTGCCTGCTGGCCTCCTAACACGGCCTCTGCCGCCAGGCCTGACAGTCGGGGTGCCCCACCCCAGGGCTGGTATCCAGGGTCCCAGCAACTCTTGAGTGACACCCACACGCCCCCACCCAGCCAGTGGTCTCAATCTGACAATGTGGGATTCAGAAAAATAAATGTCAGTTCCTCATCTTGAATCCAATATGCAAATGGCACAGACGCCAGGTGACCAGTGTGGCAACCCACCCAAGAAAAAAACTTAAGGTCTTCTCTAAGTGCACACTGACCAGGAATCAAGAGAGCACTTGGGGCTGTCAGAAAGCATCAACGGAAGTGGAGGGCCCACAACGGAGGAGGGTAGTCTGTTCTCTGCCCATTAGATAGACACCCACCTGGGTCAGGGCCACCGCACGAGCTCTCCCAGGCTGTGCGCTGCACAATCCGAGGGGGTGCCCTCCTGCCGACACGGTGTGAATGGTGCCCACTCATGTTGTGCAATGCACAACCTGTGCAACTGTATGCAGGCGGCCGAGCCTGAGGTATTAAGTTCAGAGCCGAGGAAGCTGACCAGATGGGACTGGGACCCACATACAGGGCTGTGGACAAGAGAAGACTTACGGGTAACATGATGACTGTCTTTGATTGGGCTGCATTAGGGAAGAGGGAGCAGAAGTGTTCTTTGTGGTCCTTGAGAGCAGAACTGGATTGGATGGAGGGAGGTCCTGGGAAGAGAGTTCAGGCCAATATGAGGAGCTACTGCATGGTGGAGAGGTTCAGTGATAGTCACATGCTTTTTATTGGATACACCCGAGCCAAGGATGGATGGTGATGGATAAGCCATGGATGGCTGTGTTCCGTTGAGAGGATGAATAAACTAGGATCAGAAAGCTAGGCCTGAAGTTTTCTAATTGGCTGTGTACATCAGAATGATCCAGGGACCTTGTTAAAAATACCGTTTCCCAGGACCTACCCCGGATTTCCAGGGGCCAAGTCCATGAGTCTAGAGTTTTAAGAAATCCCCCCTGCAATCCTGAGGCTGCTGCCTAGCCCTGGTCTACAGATCAGTATTTGGGAACTTAGTGTCATTCAGGGGCCTGGCCACCCTGGCCTCTGTGGTTCTGAAGCCTCAGAGACCGGAAGCTTCCCCAGATCATAGGATTGCACAGTGAGGACCATCCCACCGGGGGGGCCTCCAGCCCCACCTGGGTCTACCTTCCCATGGGAAGAAGGTCCCAGTCAGCTGATGCTGGGCTCTGGTGCCCAGGAACAGGAATGGGGTGTCCAGGACAGACACGCCATCAATACCTGAGCACGCCCCAGAGTCACACACCTTCTCCCCGCAGGACTGGATCGACCTTGTTATTGCTGTCTCTCCCCTGAAGGAGTACGATGATGAGCTGTAAGTGTGTGTGGGGGCCTGGCCCACCACCTCCCCTGTCTTCTCATCCTCCAGAATCTTGGCTACCTTCTGCCAGCCCACTCCCAGCCTCCGTCCGGCCTGAAGGAATGGTCCAAGCACACAGCTTCTAGTAGTCATTGCTCCTCGAAAGCACCCGAGCTAGAGAGAGCCTAGAACTAGGTCACTGTCCTGAAGCATTGTCAGAGCTGCCTCCAAGACTACCTTGTCCAAATTCCTCTTTATATATGGAAAACTAAGGCCCAGAGAGGTTAAGGCCACAGCCCAAGCAAACAATGAAGTTGGTACAAAGCCTCGGGACTTCTGATTCCCCACCCAGAACTTCATCCCCTGCACCATCATCAGCTAGCTTAAAGATTGCTGTCTTACTCTTTGCAAGGTCTGCCAGATAGGGAACTGCATTCCCTCTTGCTGAGCCTCTGAGCTGCCAGGACCGCAGGCTTTGGGCCCGCTTGCAGGGTAGCCTTGGCCCAATCCCTGTCTTTCTCCACGACTCCCTGTGTCTGTTTCTCTGTTTCATCCCTGTCTCTGTATCTACGTGGATCTCGGCCTCATTCTCTGTCTCCCTGTCTCTCTCCGCTCCTTCCTCTCCCCGAGCCTTCTTGTCAATCTCTCTCCCATCTGCATCTCTTTCCCCTTCGTCCTTCTTCCCTTCCTCGCCCTCCCTCTTCTTTCTTGCCCTCCCCTTTGTTTGCGTCTCTCTGGCTCTGGGTCTCTGCGTCCGTTTTTACTCTCTGTCTTTCCCTGTCTCCATCGTTGTCTCTCTCTGCCTCTGTGGTGCCCGACCTCCATCACTTCGCCTCCCTACCCCTCTGCTTGCCAGGCATGGCTGTGCCTGCTTGCTCCCCGTGCGCAGCACAGGCTGAGTTCTGTGCACGTCTTGGAAAAATCAAGGTCTTGTAGCAACTGATTCTGGAACTCAGGGCCTAGGCAGGAGCCAAGTGAAGGGAGAGGTCCGGTGGAGCTCTGCCTGGGAATAACCGAGCCCTGTTTTGTGTTTCCTGCTCTGCTCTGCGTATGTAGCTCTTCTCTTCCCTCCTCTGCAGCCGAAAGCCCCCAGCCGGTCCGAAAGCTCCTTGAAGACCGTGCTCCCGTGCTTAGGCACGGGTTCTTCCTGCAGCTGGAGCCTGGCAGCCCCCCACGGTGAATAGGCAGGCGGGCTGCAGGGCCCCGTCTGCCCACGCTGCGTGTCGTGGCCGTCTGCTGCCCATGCTGTCGGCAGGTTCTTTGGACTGGTGTCTGGAGGGGTGCACGTCTCTGAAGTGCCACCGGGGCCTGCTGCTGGCCGCACTGGGATTCTGTCGGACTCCAAGGCCCTCCCACTCACGGGAGCTACGCAGAGCCCACTTTGTAGCATGCTGGGGACCTGGGCACCCTGACTCGCCACAGCCCCTGGGACTGGCCCCAGGTCCCACACAGCACCCTAATGAGCAGGATGGAGCCGTGAGCACCATTCTGTGCTGGGCACTGACAGTGCTTCGAACCAGGCAGGATAGGCTTGGAGAGCCCAAAGGAAGCGGAGTCTGGATTTCCCCTTCCCTGGGGGCGCTGCCTCCGGGGAGTCTTGCTCCACCATGCCCCGTGCTTGGACAGAGTCGGGGCAATTAAGAGGCACTAAAGGCTGGTCCAAAGAACCAGGTTGGCCTATTGGGGTTGTTCATGTCCTGTTGTGACCTGTCATGGCCTGGGCCCTGCTCAGACCAAACTGTCCTCTGTGCCTTCTCTCTCCCTTGGCTCCAGATTCTTATCTGTGGGACACTGTGGAGCTCAGCTTTGGGGTGTTTCCCACCCTGTGACAGGGCTGTGCTCGTGGACAGAGCTGGCAGGCGCCTGTGGAACTGGCGTTGGTTGTGGCCCAAAGCCCACAGCTGGCAGCATCTAGGGCAGACTTCCTGACTTTTCTACTACAAGTTCCTCAAAACATAAGGGCCTCGTGCTTCCAAGACAGTTGGCCTGCTATGCTGTGGTTTCTGGGATGGCCTCAGTGGCCCTATGTTTTCTGTCACTTGTCATCTGCCCTTTGTGAGGGACCCCAGCCCCTCTGCCTCTGGTCCCCTCTGACCTCATCCCAGGTGTCCCTTCTGCTTTCTCCCTGGCCTCCTGTGTGCTGTGGCTGTGGCTGGTGTGTAGCTGCGGGGGCCTGCACCAAGGGGGCTGCCAGAGGTTGGCAGGGCCTTGCACCCCCAGGGGGACTCCCTCTGGTCAGGCCCTTCCCTGCACTGAGTGTGCACCCACAAGGCCTGCACCCTCCTGGTCTGTTTCATCTTCCCCACAGGACTTTCTTCTGAAGTCCAGAAGGAGAAACCAAATTCACCCCCAGAAGCCAGTGAGCTCTGGACCCGCCCTTCCGAACACAAAGCCTGGAACCAGCCTTGAGAGACGCCAGCCTGCAGGCACCCTGGAAACACCGCCAGTGCCCAGAGGTTTCAGACTCCCCTTGGTCCCACAGAAGCGCAGCATCAGGAGCACCTCCAGCCATGCCACTGAGCGAGAGGGCAGCCAGCCATTCTGCAAAGGGCCCCCGGGAACCAGCCTCTCCTGTCTCCTCTCTGGCCCTGTGAATTTGGTCTCTCCTGGCCCTGGGAGTCTCCTCCCTTGAAATCTAATAGGACCTGACTCTCAGGTCTCTCTTTCTCCACCCCTCTCTTCTCACTCCTGCTGCCACTCCTGCTAAGATGGTTGCCATGAACTTTACTCTGAACTCATCAATAAAATAAACATTTCAATTCCAGCTTTCAGGAGAGAGGGTGGATTTGGGCAGCTGACTCAAGACTGTCAAATAAAAAAAAACCCATAAGGTTTTGGCTCCTATTCAAGAGTGAGAAACAGAACCCAGTGCTGAGATTGGGGTCTGACACAAAGGATGTGATCAAACGGCCAGGGCCTGGCTTGGAGCTGAGGCCGGGGCAGCAGGAGCCGGGCTGAGCTGGGCTTCAGCGTCTTCTCAGCAGAAAGATGGCAGGAAATGAAGTCTGTGTGATAGGGACTTGGCTCAATTCTAGAAAGCATAGCTGAAGGCAGGGACCCCAGATGGTCTCCTCAAAATGTGGGATGCCCCAGCTTATGTCAGGGATGGCATGGCCACAGCTGCTTCCCCTGCGGTCACCAAGACCGGATGTGAGTGAGGGAGGTGCAGGGGTCCACTCCGTCCACTAAATAACATCCAGCAGAACCTCATGGAAGGAGGCAAGGGCTTGAGCCAAGGGGCTGCCGAGGGTAAGTTGAGGCCCTTCTGGTTATAGGGCCCAGGGACGCTCTTAGGCTAGCTCCAGGGAAGGGAGTGGGGTTGTGCCAATATAGGTATCTCATGGATATCCAAGCCAAGGAGACAAGGTGTCTCCAGTCTTCCTGAGAATTGGAAGTGGAAAGTGGTTCTGATTTACAGTGTCTCTGTTTAAGGCTCTTGTCTCTGCCCCCAGCTTCCTCTGCATCCCCAGGGCTCAGCTTGAACGTAGCCATCATAATCTCTGCCTAACTCTAGATGACCTTTCAGCTGTAGCTCCCTCATCACCAATTGGCTCAGTTTCCAATTCCAAATTCCCAAGGCAGAATCTGATTGGGCCAACTCACCTGAGTGGGCAGCCCAGGAGTCAGGGACCATTCCCAGGTCCAATCAGCTGTGGCTAAGAGGTGGAGTCATGTCTCTCTCAACATGGCTGCTGAGGCAGTGGGGACTGTGGGCAGCAAGTCATGATCAATGGGGAAGCAGAGAAAGAAAGGGAGATAGGATTTGCTGGACTTTCTGATCTCCTTGAAGACAAAGCCACAATGACCTTCAGATAACTGGCTCCCAGACAGCAACCACGCTGAGAAATTCTGTGTTTTCTTATCTAGCTCCTAACTTGGCTCTGGAGACAATTCCAAAATGAAGGTAAAGGGAGGGGGCTCATATTGGATACCACCTACGGTGTGCTAGACCTGGGATGGACCCCGGTGTCTTCCATCTCGAATTGCAATGACTAGGATTGGTGCATGCCCCCCAAAGAGCCTCGTAACAGCCAGCACCTAGACAGCACTGACTACATGCCAGCACTGTTCTAAGCACTAAGCTCATCTGGCCCCTCAACAACTCTACAAGGTAGGCACTACTATCATCACCAACTCCATTTTATTAAGAGAAAATTGAAGTACAAAGAGTTTAAGTGACTTTCACTAGGTCACAGGTGAGAAAGTAGCAGAGCCCAGCCCCCCTGGCTCCAGAGACCACACCTTTCCCCACTAAGTGCTGTGGAGGGCCAGGCAGCCCTCGTCCGAGTGTCTCAGGTTCCAGACCTCCCACAGAACCGTTTTCCCCGCAACTGAAGAACAACTGCTGTTCTGCTGTTCTGTTCAGTGCTGGTTACCGCCTCTTGTCGCTGAGGCCTCCTGTTGGTTGACGCTGGGAATCTTACCATTTGAAGTTTATCTCCAGCTATTCTTAGTTCTTGGCACCTGGGAGTGAGTGAGTTTATCAGGGCTTATCGCACTTGATGAGTGAGACAATAAAGAGGGCTTGGCTTAGAGGAGCAGGGCAGGGAGGTGTGCCACTGGGCAGGGCAGGAAGAAGAAATGGGGAAGAGGGAATAGGGGAGGCTGGGAGGTGGTGACAGAAATCCTGAGCCATGAGGTCGCCTAGGGCTGGCAGGGTCTGTGGGCTGCAATGGGCTTCAGCTTCCTTTTCATGAAGCCTGACTCCTTCTTCACTATTACCAAGGAAATCATTTCTCATGTATTTGAAAATTGTCCTGTGTTGAACTCAAAGGACACAGCTCTGCCTGGCGGACATTGGCAATAACCAGGTAAGAAGTGGCACGGCCCAGAGAATGTGCATAGAGGTGGGGCGTGAAGCAGCTCCTGACTTTCTGGGGGGCCATGCAGGGCACTGGGCCAGACCTGGGAAGCCACTGAGTGCCAAGACTGAGTATTCAGGATGAAAACCCATCCAGGCAAAGCACCAACTGTGCGCCACCCGCTGGCTCCCGCACGCACAGCAGTTATCACTACTTTAACCCCAGCACTCTCTCTAACCTGCCGAACAGGGCGCCACCGACCAGTGATCATCAGATCAGGCCCACAAGATGAGCCTGACTTGCCACCTTTGAATTGGACTCCCGTCCTTGGGCATTAAGGAAAATTGAGGCCAAGGTGGGGATGGCTTGTCCGGTGTCCCCCTAATTTGATGGCAGAGCTACCACTTCTATTGCACTGTGGAAACAAAACCAAAAAAGCCTGGTTAATTCAAGGTGCCCTTTGACTTTGAACTTTCAGCGTTTTATTCACCTCATTGAACTTGCTTCCCACCTCTAGTCCCGGGTTTGCTGAGATGACCTCTCACCTCTGCACCTGGAAGTGGGAGTGCAAGGGCTGGGTGCGCAGCCTCTGTGCTTCAGAGACACCCTCTTTGGGCCTGTGCAGGGCTAGGAGGCTGGGCTTCACCCGATTCCAACCAAATTCCTAAGCCCACAAATTGGACAAAAACCTGTTTTCAAAGCTGAAAGCCCTTTTCTCTTCCTGTCCCTGCAGTGACCCTTCCCAGGTCCCTGGGGCCCAGGCTGGCCACGCTGTGTGAGAACTGGAGGGCGCAGGCTCAGCCCCCTGGGAAGGGCAGATGGGGGCTGACGCAGGGAGAGGGCAGAGGGCCAGCGGCCCTGCCACTGCTGTCCTCCTGGGGCCTGGAGGTGGCAGCCCAGGGCCCACCCTTTAACCCTGATGGGAGCGAGGTTGCTACTGACCACTAGGTATCTACTGTGTGTCAAGCACTGTGCAGAGCCCTAAGCACGTAGTGATGTTTAATAATTACAAGACATCACTAAGAGGTAGACAATGATGCTGCCTTCACCGAACAAACTGAGGCTTAAGTAACCTGCCTGCGTTAAATAGTTAAGTGGAAGAGCCAGGATGTGGACCAGGCCGGTGGCTCCAAGCCATATCATTAGCCACCACGCTATGCTGCTTCCAGTAGAAGGGAAAGAAATGACATGTAGAATATGATTTCAGGAACATCAGGGGAAACCCCAGCCATAAAATGACTCCTCTCTGCACTTACCTTCTCTCTGTTTTATTGTGACCTTCATGCTGCAGAGTGAAGCAGCCAAAACCTGGTTCTCCTTAACTCTCCAACACCTCCCTTGCTAACCTTAGGAGAAAGTCCGAACTCCTCGGTCTGGCACGTAAAGTCCTCCATTGCCTGGCCCCTGACGAGTGCTCCCACTGGACTCTTGCCAGTCAGTTCTTTCACTTCAGCCACACTGGACTCTGAGTCCCTGGACTTGCCATGTTCTGTCATTTGTCTGTGTGTTTGCACATGTTCATGCTCATTCCATCCTATCCTCCGCATGCCCACGTGAACTTCTATGCATCCTTCAAGGCCAAGGTCAATTATAGAAGGGAACCTGGCATGGAATGAAAGCTCAGCCATGTGAGCTCCTGCTCCCTCCTGAGATGGACCCTTTGGGTTGTTAGTGACAGAAACCCAATTCAAGATGACCACTGAGGTAAAAACTCCAGGCGTATTTGATGTCAGGTCTGGCTAGATCCAAGTATGAAAACAAGACATTGGGAATCTGTTCTGGCCGTCTGTAACTGTCAGGAGGCGGGTGGGGGGAGAAAGGGAAAGAGAGATGAGGTGGAGGGAAAGGAGCGATTTTAAGGAATTGGCTCACACAGCTGTGGGGCTCGGCAAGTCCAAGCTCTGCAGGGCGGCGAGCAGGCTGGAGACCCAAGAACTATTGCCGCTCAAGTCTGAAGGCAACCTGGGGGCAGAACGCCCTCTTCCTCAAGGGCATCAGTCTTTTTTCTGTTAAGTTCTTCGACTGACTGGATGAAACCCACCCACGTTATAGAGGATAATCTTTACTCACAGTCTACTAGTTTAAATGCTAATTTCATCAACAAAATACCTTGGCAGCAACACCCACACACATTTGACCAAATATCTTGGCTAGCATGGCCTAGCCAAGTTGATACCTAAAATTACCCATCACACCTTCTCTTGGCTCTGCCCCCTCTGGTTGGCCCCACTCTCATACAGGCTTTTCCCATGTGATGCTAAGATGGCCCTCCAGCATTCAAAACACGGGCTGCCAGGTAGTACAACCGCAGGGGAGAAGCACGTCTCCATCCTAAGGGTTCCAGCTGAATCCTGAGGATTTACTCTGATTAGCTTGACTTGGGGGTAAGGCCATCTCCAATTGGCCGGGCCAGAGTCACACATTCACCCATGTAGCCCCACCAGTGTGCCATGGACTGAGTGAAGGGAAGGGTGGGCTCTAAAAGGAAAATCAGGGTGCTGTTACAGAGGAAGGGGAACTAGATCTTGGCAAACATGAAGCAGGGTCCATTAAAGACCTCAGTCCCCAAAAGTTCTGTCCCTCCATCCTTTCCTTCTGTTCTTCCCTCTTCCTCTCCCTGTAACCTAGTCTGGGAGGAGCCTGGGGCTCGTGAGGCCAGGGGTCAATGCCCTTGGTATGTGGAACCCTCGCCAACTCCCAGTGGCCAAGGACAGCTGCTTGGCCACCACTTCGGGAACACAAAACGGGGAAATGAGGGGTCTGCTATGACCACAGAACTCCCAGGGCTGAGACCAGGAGTCCCAACATTGCTCCCCAACTATTCTGAGCAGTGAGAACTGAAATCTGCACTGGGCCATGCTACTTAGTCACTATCTCCGTTTTCCCAACGATATAAGGGGGTATAGATAGTACCTATTTCACAGAATGATGAGTGTCTAAAGGTATGTAAAGTACTTAGAAATGGTTTTTGGATCTCAAGTGAATGTTAACTTTTTTAAAAATCTGGGATAAGTGCTGTAAAAAGAGCAGCTGAAGCTCCTCAGGATGGAGCTTCCCCAAGAGGGGCTCTAAAGCAAGGAGTTGCTCCTTACCCGGCCTCTGTAACCCCAAACTTACAACTCCAGCAACTAGGGGAGCTGTGTCTCCTTGCACATGCTGAGTGCAGAAAGTCCTCCACCCGCCTTCCCTTTCTGGGGAGACTTAACATTCGTCTGTATTCATTTTATCCTGAAGGGCATGCAAGGTATTCCAGAATAAAGACAGAGTTCTTACCAACTGCCATACAGGAAAGGATAATCGCGACAGTGCCCCTCCCCCGCTCAATTGCCTCAGACCTTACTGGGGTGACGCAATGAAAACCAGATGGAAAAATCCCCTGTGAGTGGTGAGATTCTCCGTAGAGAGGGGATGGGAAACAATGGATTTTTTCCATTTATATGCAAGGGAAAGACAGTTGTCCCTCTCCCCTCCAGAAAGGGGAGAAGAAAAAACCACCTTGACTTCCTTGAGAACAGATGGGAAAGACTGCGGATTCTCACCCTAAACGTTTGGAATGTGTGCCTAGGGACACAGGGCTCTAGGCTTCCTTGCACCTCAGGGACTTAATCCAGTAACCTTATCCTGGCTTTAACACTTTGGCCGTCTTGGGGAGATGAGAGAAGTTTCATTATCCTTTTTAAAAATTGTGGTAAAATACACATAACATAAAACTTACCACCTTCATCTTTTTAAGTGCACGGTTCAGTACGGTCACAGGACCGTGCGACCGCCGCCGCCTCCATCTGCGGGACTCTTCCTCATGCGGAACTCAGGCTGTGCCCGCTGAATACCAGCTGCCCAGCCCCCAGGCCCCTGGCAGCTGCACGCCACTTCCTGTCTCTGTGAATCTGACTACTCTATGTACCTCATGTAAGTGCAATCATATCATATCTGTCTTTTTGTGACTGGCTTCTTTCACTTAGTGAAATGTCCTCAAGGTTTATTCGTGTTGTAGCATGTTTTAGAATTTCCTTCCTTTTTAAGGCCAAATGATACTCCATTGTATGTATATACCACATTTCGTTTATCCAGTCATCTGTCCGTGGACACGTGGGTCGCTTCCACCTTTGGCTATTGTGAATAGTGCTGCTATGAACATGGGTGTGCAAATATGTCTTTGAAACTCTGCTTTTAATTATTTTGGGCATGCACCCACAAGCAGGACTGCTGAATATGCTTTATTATTCTTTTGGATCAGAGCAATTATCTAGACAAATAACTACAGATCTAATTCTCATAGTACAGGAAGAGGAAAATGCTTCTAGGGAAAGTGAATGCAAAAATTCCTTATTTTTATTTCTTATGTAGTTTCCGAGTCTCGGAGGCTAGGGCTTTTCACAGAAGCACTGAGAAATTCAGGGAAGTTTTATCTCCCCACAGTCCACACGCTGCTCACAGACGGGCAGACGATGGAGGTTCTCAGTCAACATCACAGGTGAGCAACGAAGGCGGCCCGTCCGAGGAGGAACACCTTCTGCCTCTCCACGTGCCGCACAGCCAGCCACTCTAGCCGCAGACTCTTCATCCGTCCAAGGCCACCCTGAAACCACCAGTCAGCGCAGCCTCTGAGGCTCAGGCCCCAGCACTCACTTGGGTACCATGAGGCAAAACTCCGCCTGGTGGGGCTCCAAACCCTCAGCACGGTTTCACAGACACCTGGCAGCCACCTCAGGCCCGCAGTTCCTAACTCAGGGTCCACTGATGAATTTGGGGGGTGGTTTACAAACCCCAGTGTTTGAATCTCCTTTTGGAGAAGTGAACCAAAGCTTTTATTAGATTTTCAAAAGTAGTTTTAACCCAAAAGAGGTCAAATCCATTCTCATGAAGAGGTGACAATTAAAACAAAAACAAACGGTGTTGGGAACTCCACAAAAATTAAACAGTGAGCTTCTTCGGTGCAGGCCTTGCAATCACACTGTACCTCCAGCACTTAGTAAGGTACCCAGCACATAGTATGTGCTTAGTAAAGATATGCCAACAAATGAATGAAGGAGAACCTGTCAAAAACAGACCAAAAAATGCACCTCGATGAGATCATGTAAATCAATGAGAAAGCTGAATCTAATTTGTAGACATCAATTCTTCACTTAGCTGAGCAAGCGCCCAGCTGCTATGACCATTATCACAGATCAATTCATTGGTTTGTCTGATCAATATTCATTCAAATGAATTGAGCAGCTACTCTGCGCCAGAACCAGAGATGTGTAAGATGGTCTCAGCCCTAAGCAGCTCCCAGTCCAGTGGGACAGACAGACGCACCAATGACTCCCCACGATCCTGGGTGGTAAGGCAGTGACAGGGCAGCGACTGCACCAGATGCTGGGAGAACGAGCCAGGAACTGCCTTGTGGGAGCATCAAGGAAGGCTTCACCGAGGAAGTGACATTTGAGCCCAGAGCTGAAAGCGGAGAAGCGGGCAGTCAGTGGGCGAGGGAGCCTGTTTTTAGTTTCCATCACCCAGTGCTGGGCACACACACAACAGGCGCTTCCTAAATGTGGACTGGCAGACGATAGGCGACCCTCTGTCAGGGCAGGGCCTTAGCTGGGAATCCCAGGGCAGGGGCAGTCCAGCCCCCACGGCCTGGCCCAGCATTTACCATGCCTTTACAGGGGGCTCCAGACCGGCAAGGCTCACGGTTCACTCACGGCATCTGGAAAGCCTTCTTCCAGCTTCCCCACCTTCGCACACACTGATATCCCTCCCCAGCCGTACAGCCTTCCCCCTCCTTCACCTGGACAGGCTGGGGCACCCTTCAAGGCCACCTCTTCTCCTAAAGCTACCTCTCCAAGTCCAGTCACCTTTGTAAAAAAAATAATAAAATGTATTTTATTGTGTTTTTCCAGCCAGACTATATACCCCAGGGGGCAGGGGCAATCTGCTATTATTACTTACCAGGAGACAACGGGGTAGAGGGCAGTGGTTCCCAAACTTTGCGTGCACCAGAGTTACCTGGCAGACTTGGTAAAACAGATTTCTGAACCCTACCTCCAGAGTTCCAGGTTTAATAGGTCTGGGGTGGGCCAGAGGATATGCATTTGCATAACTTCTCAAGTGATGCTTTTAGTCTCAAACCACACTTTAAGAACCGCTGCTCACGGTTGCCCGGCTAGCTCAGTCGATAGAGCATGAGACTTAAGAACCGCTGCTCTGGGAGGCACACGGGGTTCTAGTCCCAGCTAAACCTGGGTTTTCACTCTGGGCTATGCCTCTCACTGGCTGTGTGAGCTAGGGCAAGTCCCTTGACCTCTCTGGGCTTCAATTTCATAAGGGCACAATAATACTCATGTTGTAGGGTTACAGAGGAACCCAGCAGGCACACAGTAGATATCCAATAAGTACCAGCTCATTGATTGGCTAACTGCCTCAGTTACAGATCAGGGCACCCACTGGCTGAGCCAGGTTATTTCTCCTAATTAGGGGAGCAAGCAACACCTCAACACCCTCCAACCCCCACCCTCTCCCAGCAGGACCAGCAGAGGAATTTGATTTCTTTTCTCCAATCCCAATGGAAAAGGTGATGCTTTTCTCTGAACCACCGGGCTCCCTCTTCTTGACAAAACTTGTCCAAGCTCTGTCCTTTGCTCAAGCCCCGGAGCACCCACATCATTCAAAGATTATCTTCTCAAGAGCACACTGGCTATTCAAATGTTTAAAATTGAATATAATCATAACAATTTGAATTTTTATTATATTTTAGCCAAAGATGGGTTTTGACTCTACATGGGGCATGAAGAGAATACTTTAGCAGTTTTTCCTTCTAGCGGGTAGATGTTCGGCAGTGGCTGTGAGACTCTCTCAATGTCTGCACCTCTCTTACCCCCAACTCTCCCTCCCCTTCCAGGCCTCAGCTCGCCTGAGCGGAGAGGCCTTTCTTTGCCCAAACACCAAAGGAAAGGGTCTCCCCCCTCCTCCCCCACAGAATTACAGTCACAGGCTGCCCACACTTATCTCCATTTATGCACCGAGTTTTCGCCAGTGCACAAGAAAGTCAGCTATATGCATTACGTATAGGCGCACACTCAAGCAGCAAGTCTAAATAAGGACGTGGGCTCGCTCGCAGACACCAGTCTCAGACAAGTCCACCCACCTCGCTCTTTCCCTCTGGATAGCTGCCACTCTCCCTTTTGCCTTCCTCATTTACCCCACCCCTACCCCAGCCAACCCCTCTTCCTCAGCAGGAGGCTCCAGGCACTGCTACTTATGTTGCTGGGGGACCTCGGGCCAGGGATTTTCCTCTGCGCCTCATCCCTCCTGCCATAAAGGGAGATGGCGATCAAGCCAGGTAATGCAATGGAAGGTTTGGCACTTTGTTCTCGTCCACTTAACTTTTAGGTAGGAGCTCAATTACTTATTAAAAGTCAATAAGAGCTGCAGCATTATTTACACAGTCTTCATGGAAACAACCCAGGTGTCCGTTGAGGCAGGAAGAGATGAGGAAGATGTGGTGTGGAACAGAACACTGTTCAGCCGTGAAAGGAAGGAAATCCCGCCATTGCAACAACAGGGATGAACCTTGAGGGCACTGTGCTAAGTGACATGTCAGACAGAGAAAGACAGACACCGAACAGTCTCATATACGGAATCTAACAAAGCCGAACTGACAGAAACAGAGGACAGACTGGTGATTGCTAGGGCCCGGGCGGAGGAGGGAATGGGTGAAGAAAGTCAACACATACAAACTTTCAGTTATAAGAAAAATAAGTTCTGGGGATGTTATGTACAGCAGGGTGACTATAATGAACAATACTTTATTGTGTGTTGGAAAGTTGCCAAGAAAGCAGATCTTGAAAGTTCTCATCACGATAAAAAATTGTGAACAGGTGAGATGATGGATGTTAACTAATCTTACAATGGGAATCACTTCCCAAAATATACATATATTAGAACATTATGTTGTATATCTTAAACTTATACCATGTTACCTGTGAATGATATCTCAATAAAACTGGACAAAATCAATAAATGTCTCAGGATTTCAGGCAGGAAGCCCTCGGCTGATCTGAAACCGGAAAAGCCTGACATGAGGCCTACTGTGTGCCAGGGTTTCTCACACACAGGATCCATGAGGGGCGTCCTTCCTCCTCATTCATAGCAGAGGGTCAGAAAGATTGACCTGTCCAAGGTCACAGCTGCTGGGGTAGTGCGGGGACCTAAAGTTCCCCAGCACAGACTGTGGGTCCAGGTAGATTCTGCTTGGGGAGGGCGGGGGCGGAGCGTGGTCCAGGTGCGGACAAGAACTGAGCCTGAAGGAGGGGGAGGGGGACAGCCAGGTTGTTCAGCAGCACCCCACCTTCCCAGGCCTCAGCCCCAGCTCTGGCAGGGCCCTCCAGGCCCAGACAGCAGAGGCGCTGTCAGCAGCCAGGCGGGGCCAGAGAGAGGCATCCTCTTTGGCTGAGCCCAGGTGGAGGTTCTGTTTTAGCGTGGCCCCAGGTGGGGAGAGGGGTGGGTCAGGACACCTAATGGGATCCCACGGTGCTGGGCCCAACCATGAACCGTCCCTGTACAGCTGACATGCAGTCACCTCCCTCTGTCACCAGCAGCAGTTGTCTCCAAAGCAAATCACCACGGGGTCGTTTGTGTGCCGGCTTTACCCACAGGGTGAGGCCCCAGACAGAAGAGCTCCCCTCACGTCAGTCCTCCTGGCTGATGCCAGCAACCCATGCCCTGACTGGGGCTTTCCCTCGGTTTCTAACACAGAGAAAAGGCAAAGTGCACCGAGATACGCAATCTTCCCCGGAGGTCTGTCCTCTGGGGCCTGCACTCCCTCCTCAGGGACAGTCTCAGAAGCAGCAAAGTCCTCAGTGTGCCCTGCATCCCTTTGGGAAGTTAACAGCACAGGCTTTGCCGCCAGGCCTGATTGGCTTCGTATCCTTTCTCTGCCACTCCCCAGCTGTGTGACCTTGGGAAAAGACTTAACTCCCCTGAGCCTCAGCTTTCTCTGATAATAGTAACTACGAACCAGAGTTACTCCAGGGCTTAAAACAGGGAAAATGTATGGCACGTACTGAGCATTCAACAAATGTCAGTGAAAGAAAAGGGGGAAAATCTCACTCTCCCCCCTCCCCCATTTACCTGTCCAGGAAGAGAGCAGGTTTGAGGATGGTCAGCAGCTTGGACAGGGAAACAGGTGTGCTGGAGAAACCCTGGGTGGGTATGCAAAGTGGATGCAAATGCTGAATTGCTCTGGGGAATAAAGGGCATGTTTTAAAATACAGACTAAGAGGCTACATGGAAGAAGGGAAGAGGAGATACAAGATAACAGGAGGGAGAAGACCTCTCCCTTCCTCCATGGAGAAATGGGGGAATTTTACTAAGTTTCTGCTGTGAGGTATGAAAATTACAACTTTCCACCTCCCCTTGAAGAGTTCAGTAAGCCTCCATTTTTAATTGATAGGCTGGGGAGCTGGATCTTTCGGGGATGCAACGGGAGGCTGAGTTTGACCTCAAGTGGCCTCGAGTGAGTAGAGCACCCAGGTCAGGTGTAGAATCACCCTTCTGAGTTATGTTACCATGATGAGGATGATCTCGGACCAACACTTAAGGGGCAGGAACAAGAACGTTATTTAATTTCTATTTCAAGCCCCCGTTCCACCAGGCTGGCAGAAGACGTTCACACTGGACTTTCCTGGATTCTTTCCCTTCCTCCCCCGTGATGTGATGCCAAGATCCTGGAAAGAGTGCATCTCGTTCTGCATCATCCACCCATGCAAGTACGGCTCAGGGCCCCATGCCTCTGTCAGTCTGGTGGCCCTGCTCTGGGGTAAGGAAACCTTTCTTCAAAAGAGCCCATGTGTGGATTTTCTGCCACGGTGTACAGCTTTTCACTTGCTAGGTGACCTTCTCCCCCTACCCCGCCCCCACCCAGCACCCCCCACCCTGGAGCAGGCAGGCAGGGAGGCTGCACACAGGCCCCTGCTCTCAAGGCCCTCCCTCGCCTCTCCTTCCCTCCTGATGTAGGGCAGGCCAGAGATGACAGGGAAATGACTTTTCCCTCCTGATTCCCGCCGTGGCATTTTGTCTATAACTTAATCTTCTTTTTTTACTGATCTTATAGTCTTCTAAGTCCCCTCTCTGACACAGTTGTCTGCTTTCCACCTGGCCAAAGCGTCACTCATCTGCCTGAAAAGGGGGTGGGGCGGGGGTGGAGACATCTTTCCAAGTCAGAACAGATGGCCCTACTGGATCCCCTCTGTTGTTGCAGTGTTCCACAGTATGGATAATGCCATGACTTTTGTTTTTGTTTGTTTTTCACCAGCCCACTGTTGATTGGGGTTATTTAAAGGATTCATTTCTTGAACTGTCACCCCACTCTATTGGGTCACCACTATCATCCTGATGACCCTGTCTGCTATGATCACTGACACACCTGATGAGCCAGACCGAGACAAGGCGCTATAGCCTGAACATCAGAGACAGAAGACTTTTATGAGGCTCTGCACCAAGCCCTGCCTGACAAAGGAGAGGAGGGGCCCTGCCTTAGGCCACACCCACAGAGTGGGCCAGTAGGTCGAATCTATTTTCCAAAAATCCATGCCAGGTTTTCCATCCTGCAGGGAGGAAGGCTGAGAATTCTCACAGGGGAATAAATATACTGCTCTGAGCAAGCTCCTTGAACCTGCCCTTCTTCCAGCACCCCGCATCAGAACCTAGAAGGCATAGCTGGAGGTGGGAACATGTGAGACCCAGCACCTCCCCACAGAGACATTTGTAGCTCAGTGTATATTTCTGGTGGAGAAATAGACGGTTTCCTGCAGCACAGGAAACTACGCTGTGGACATCTTTCCATGTCTGTCTTTATAACTGTATTCTCTGTACTTGACTTGCAGTATTTTCCAGTATGAATAATACCACAGTTGTTTGTTTGTTTGTTTGTTTTGCTTTAACCAGCCCCCGACTGATGAGCATTTGAGTTGTTTCCAAGATCACGATCCACGCTACAGAAGTCCTCTCGTGCCACCTGACTCCACACTTTTCAAATAACTGCAGCCACATGGTGGGCAGTGTGATGGGCATCTTTACTATAAAGCCAGGTGTAGGGAAGGGTGGGATTTGCCCACAGTCACACAGTGGGTTTGTGCTAGAGACGACCAACACAGCGCCCCACTCCTGCCTGCAGACCTAACACACTCTTAGTCCCAGCAGAGGACCCCTGAATAGTCCTTGACGCTTGGGTCTAGTTTGGGCTAGACCAGGCTTTTTGCTTATTTCAAACCTGGAAGAGGTAATTGTGTGGGTTGTGCCAGGCACTGTATGCTGAGTGCCAAGGAAGGGAAGAATCGCAAGATAACCTTCGATGATTAGGGGCTGCCAGGGGATGAAGTAGCCTGAACCACCTTCGAGGCTTACAAAGCGTATCTAAACCCATGATCTCGTTTTCAATGCTCCAGAGTCAGTAATACTATCTTCCCATTTAGAAAGGAGGAAGCTGAAGCACAGAACGGTGACTCGTCCAGCATCGCAGGAGCAGTGGTGGGTGTTGGGGACCTGTTATTGAAAAGTACATACAGAGTCTGGCACAAATACACCCCTTTTATTACATAAAAATATTTTATTACAAAACCATAAGCATGTGATTCTGTAACATAGCAGCATCACATTCAAGCACCCCATATGACATTTTAGGTGAAATGTTCAAATTGCTGTCTGAAATTTTGAGCATTTTGAATTGCTGTCTGAACATACCTCACGCGGGACATTCACGTACCCCACCAACTACACTCAGTGGCGTTGCTTCCACTGGACACTGTATATTGTTCACACTGCACGGAAAAATAGTATTGCCGAAAGCGTGAAAAACCGAAAGTGGAACTACAAAAACAAAATGGCAACGTTGCAGAAAGTTTGAAAAAACTCGGAACTAAAAAATATTCTTGTTAGGTGACTACAGGCACACCACCCGATCACGCCGAACCTCAGCTGTCTGGTCTGCGCAGAGAGGAAATGGCACTAACAATCACAAGCACAGCAGGGGTGGGTAACACAACCGCACAACAGCCTAACACAACAACCGTTTGCAAGTCTGAGCTTCTCCGTAGGCTGGCATTCGAACATCCACATTTAATACGGCCATAATCATAGCAAAAACACACAATTTCGTTTCCTCCTTTTCCGCTGACATTATCTCACAAGCTTTTCTCACTTGACTACATGGACTCGGCAATCTCCTTTTCAGAGCCTGCATTCACCCAGATTTATTAACTTCTGCCGCTAGTGCTAAACATTCACAGCCACCAACTTTTCACTGCGTTGGCTGGTGCTGTGGGAAACATCTTTCAGCTTCACAGAGATTCCCCAAAGTCAGACTGTCTGAGTGAGGCCTTAGGACCCTGAGCGCCTGAGGACCCTCCCCAGGCTGTTCATCCAACCCCACCTGCCCTCTGCCCCGCTGCCTGGTTCTGCCCCGGCAGCTGCCAAGGCCTGAGGCAGAGCTGAGACCTTCCCACAATATCCTGAAAAGGCCGGGAGCCTCAAAGCAGCCTCAGAACAGGTCCAGAGAAGCTCAGAGGGAAAGGCGCTGAAAACGGCTTCCCTCGCCGTCCCCCTAGTCCTCCTGAGAACAGGTGTATTTATGCTCCATGCCCCTGACTCAGGACACTCTTCTAAAAGCTAACCTAACATCCCATTTTCTCTTTTTTCTTCATAAGACATCAACTTGATTGGCCAAGGACCTGCAAGACTCTCCCCAAAAGGTGTGGGAATGCATAACATTGTCTACAATTTCACCAGGTCCTTGAACTCCATAAACCTGTCTGTGTCAAATTAAGAATACAGCCTAGGGTGATGTTTTCTGTTCCATCCTTCCTGACTGCCTCCAACTGGTTTTGCTGGATGCAACTGCACAGGGGCCTCTTTTCCAGCCTTGGGCCAGGACCCACTCTACCCCTTTACCTGCCAGTCGCTGGGAGGTATCAGTGTATTTGATGCGTGCATACTTTAGGAAAATAGGGATCTGAAGGGCTGGGTTCAAGTTATCCTTCCCTATTTGCTGGCAGTGAAACCTTGGGTCAGTCATGTAACCTTCCTGAGCTTCAGTTTTCTCATCAGAAAAAAAAAAAAAAGAGAGAGAGAGAAATTACAACTTATCCGTATGGGGTGGGGACTTGCTTCACTCTGCCCCCCCCCCCGCCAGGACCCTCCCCTCTAACTACCTCTACTAGTACCCCGCCCAGGTGAGCCCACATCGCAGACCCTGAGCAGTGAGCTCGGACTGGAGACCACGACCGCTCCCACTCCAGACCCACGCGGACCCACCTCCTCTCTTCCCGCCCCTCTTCCACCCGGACCTGAGGGTGCCCACCCACCTGGCCTGCCTTCCCCTCCTTTCCAAGAGCACGCGCGCGGCGGGGCGCTCACACAGCTCCCCAGCACACCTGGGCGCGCGGGCCGCCACAGCTCCCGGCCGCCCCTACCCCGGGCCCCGCAGGTAGTGGAGGAGGTCAAGATTGCGGGGAGCGGGAGAGCCTGCGGGGCGGGGCCCGTGGGGGTGGGGGCGGGAGCCTGACGGCAGGACCGGGCAGCTGAGCAGCCCGGGCAGAGGCGCGGAGGCGCGTGGAGCCAGCCGCAGCCGAGCCCGCGCCCTCCCCGCGCCGCCATGCCCCTGGCCTTCTGCGGCAGCGAGAACAACTCGGCCGCCTACCGGGTGGACCAGGGCGTCCTCAACAACGGTTGCTTCGTGGACGCGCTCAACGTGGTGCCTCACGTCTTCCTGCTCTTCATCACCTTCCCCATCCTCTTCATCGGTGAGCCCGCGCGTGGGCAGCGGAGGAGGGGAGGGAGGAGGAGGAGGAGGAGGAAGAGGAGACGCCGTCCGCCGCACTGCTCGGTGTCCCCTTCCGCCCCGCGACCGCCGCTCGCCCCCCACCCCCCCGGGGTCCCCTGCTCTGTGTACTAGCCCACGGTCCCTGCACTCGCACATCCCCTCACTCGGGTTGACCCCGAACCTGCATTAAACACGGAGGACGCTCCTGACCCAGGGGAACCCCAAGTTCTCCCACCTCAGGGCTGGAGCCGGGAAGGAGAAAGAGGAAAGCAGAGGTTTCTGTACGCACTGAAAAGGTCCGGAGGAGCTCCGGCTGCAACCTCAGCGGTGCCCAGTAGGGAGCCAGGTCACCCCTTCCCCCAAGCACCCTCTCTGTCAGCCGCAGCTGGGCCCAGGAGTGCAGCCTGCGTCTCAGAGGCGGGGATGGAGGCCCTGCAAACCCCTGAGCAGTCTCTGACAGTCCCAGGGTCCGACTCCACCTGGGCGAGGAGGGGCGGGAGCTAGCGACTTGGACCCGCTTCTCTGCAGCCCCAGGTCGCGTCTCCGGAACGCAACTTCTCCGGCTCCGCGCCGAGCAGCCCCTGACTTTGGACACCAGAGGCCCCCAGAGCCCCTGCTTGAGTGCTCTCTGCAAAGTTGGGTACCACTGCCCTGACAAGCATGCGTGCCTCTTCACAGGGTCCCCCTCATATCTCTTCAAGACCTTGAATTCCCAAGCTGCTTGGGTTTGTCAATTCACAGGGTGTCCCCCTGTCTCCCCAAAAGGTGTTAATTCACTCTAAGTGAAGAAAGAAAATATTATTACAAAGTTAAAAAGAGCATGATGCCGCAGAAGCAAAGGCTTGCTAGTTGTTGACAAAAACACATGCTCATATGTGTATCAAAATTATACCAGCATTTACACTTCTGTTCTAAACCAAATGGTTTGTTTACATAATGACTTGTCACCCAAGAGATCAGCATATAAAATGGGTTCCTGCACAGGTGGGCCTGGCCAGGTCCAGGCTTCATGCCTGCAAGTTCAGTGTGTGTGTGTACCAGACTCCGGCATTCTCACGCACAGGTGTGTACAAAGGGGCACGCTCTCCCCTCACCATTGACCCAACGCCTAAGCACCGTCCTGGGGTTCATGCACCCTCCTCCCTGCTCACCAGGCTTCCTGCCTCTTCCGGTCTCTCCTTGCAGGATGGGGCAGCCAGAGCTCCAAGGTGCACATCCACCACAGCACATGGCTCCACTTCCCTGGGCACAACCTGCGCTGGATCCTGACCTTCATGCTGCTCTTCGTCCTGGTGTGTGAGATCGCGGAGGGCATACTGTCTGACGGGTGAGTGACTCTCTGAGAACTCAGGAGAATGGATCTGCTCCTTTTCAAGGCTCGGGGAGACGCAGCTCACCTGCTTCCCGTGAGCCAGTATTATCTGCTGATAAATTCAGCATCTGGTTACACAACATCTTCTGTGTGCCGGACTCTGTGCAAACACAAGGGAGACCCAGGCCCTGCTCTCAGTGCAGTGGGGTGGAGGGGACCCAGCTCTGCATGCTACAACCCAGTGCAGTAACCCTGGAGCCTAGCAGAGCATCCCAACTCCTATGGAAGACGCCCGGCCTCTTCTACAGGCTGCTGGAGTTACCTTCTTGGGGGGAAAAAATGACTCTTGCTTAAGATCTTTCCTTAGTTTCCATTCGTATGTAAGTTCCCGAGTTCTCAGCCTGGCTGGCATCTGGTGTTTCACAGTCAGCTCCCCCCGCCTGTAGGAACAGAGGCAGCACCTAGAAAAGCGGGTGGGGTGGGAGTAGTGCCTGGGGCTGGAGCATGAAACACAGCATGTGAGTGAGGAGAGCCGTGGAGGGTGAGTGTAATCAGCACAGCTCTTTTAGGTGAGAACCCAGGGGGTGTCCAGGGCAGGTCTGGAGTCAGGGAGAGCCTGGGGTAGAAACAGCACTTAGGAGTTGATTGCAGTAGTCACGATGAGAAATAACAGCAGCTGGAAATGGTGTGTCAGCAGTTGGGGATGCAGAAGAGGAGGAGGTGAAGCAGTCTTGTCACTAAGAAAGAGTGGGAGAATCAGAAAGACATGGCGACTGCCCGGGGGAGGTGGTGGTGAAGAGTGGGGGCATTTGGTTTAAACATCTGAGGTCCAGCCTCTCTGAGCTGGAATTTATGCCCAGACCCACTCCTGCCAGCCATGGCTCCTGCAGCTGGGTAGCGTGGGGATGGGATCCCCCATCTCCCCACACACTCCCTCACCCTCCCACCTGCAATGTCCCTGCGTCCTGGCTTCAGTGGTAATCTCTCTGATAACTGCTTGTCTTGGGGCTCCTCCTGATTATCTAAGTCCTCAGACCAGCAAGAAGACCAGAAGGCATACTGCCACACAACTAGCAGGTGACAAGTCCCCAACACCCCTTTCAAAGCACACGAATGCCAGATAGGGGAGGGATGCCTTGTGAGCCTTCAGGCCAGAAATACTCACTGGGTTATAATTAGCAGGTAACAGAGAGGAAGACACTCCGCCCAAAGAGAAGATAGGCCTGGGTCTTCTGCTAGCGCTTCTGCCAATTACATACCAACTGTGGGACTTGGGACAAGCCGCCCAGCCTCTCTTTCTCCACCTGTGAAATGAGCATCATAAATGCTGCCTTGCCTGCTTCGAAAGGCCATGGAGGATGAAAGTAGAGCACAAACAGGGTACCAAGCAAGGAGCGTCAGAGCCCCAGGCAGGTTGCATAGCGCCCGAATGTGGGAGACGGGAATGAATCAGGTCAAGGGCTTCTTCCTCTGGCTCTCCAGCAGCCCCTCCTGTGCGGGCTGCACCTGTATTCCAAACCTCTCCGGCTCAGTGCAAACTGCCATCTTCCCAGCAGACAGGTCAGCTCCTGAACTGGGGACTTGCTGGTCTTTGCTGGCTTCCGTCTGTGGCCCCAAGTCCCTGAGCAAGCAAGTGTGAAGGGGGGACATCTGAAAGCAGCAGACAGAAGGAAATCACGGACCCTGGCATGGGTTTGCAGACCTGCCTGGACATGTAGGGGGCAGGTGGGAGTGGGCTGGCTAAAGCGGCCATCTTCGAACTTGACTTTAATTTAGGGTAAGCCTCATTTAGTGATTAATCAAGCCATCCTTTACCTTCAGGGCTTCCTGTCTTCCTTTGGGTATTTTTTCTGTGTGTGATACTCTGAGTTCAGATCAACCAGAGCAGTATGGGTTAATGAGGAAGCACTTTCTAAAAACATAAGTAGAATGTTTTCCCAGATCGCCATTCACTGCATAAAACCCACATATAAAAATGTTACCTAACTTCTTACCTAATTCAGTGTAGGAAAGCAGCCGAAACCGATTTTATGAAGTCATGACATGAAATATTTACTTCTTTTTTAATTATATTTTTATTGTTTATGCTGTTACAGTTGTTCCTGCTTTTTCTCCCTTTCCCCACTTCCACGAAGCTCACCCTGTCTCCTCCCAAGCTAATCCCCACATTGTTGGCTATGTCCGTGGGTTGTGCATAAGTGTTCTTTAGTTAATCCCTTTGTCATTTTTCATCCGGTCTCTCCCCACTCCCCCTCTGCCGCCTCTTTCCCAGCAGCCGTCAGTCTGTTTTATGTATCTAAGCTTCTGTTACTATTTTGTTCATTAGTTTATTGTGTTCATTAGATTCCACATGCAAGTGAGATCATGTGGTATTTCTTTCACTGACTAGCTTAATTCACTTAGCATAATTTTCTCCAGGGTCATCCATGCTGTTGTAAAATGAAAGTTTCTTCTTTTCTACTGCTGCATAATATTCCATTGTGTAAATGTACCGCAGCTTTTTTATCCATTCATCTACTGGTGGGCATTTAGGCTATTTCCAGCACTTGACTATTGTAAATAGCACTGCTATAAACATATTCAAAAGAATTCAAGATTCTTTTGAATTGGTGTATTGGTTTTCTTTGGTTAAATATCCAGAAGTGGAATCACTTGAGTTGTAAGGCAGTTTCATTTTTAGTTTTTTGAGGAAACTCCATACTGTTTTCCACAGTGGCTGCACCAGACTGCATTCCCACCAACAGTACACTAGGGTTCCCCTTTCTCCACACCCTTGCCAGCACTTGTGTTGATTTATTGATGGTAGCCATTCTGACAGGTGTGAGGTGACATCTCACTGAGGTTGAAATATTCATTTCAGTTATGGGTATTCTTGACGTTATTTCATCTTATAAAATGTTTATTGTTGCTGCCTTCTATTGCCAAAAAATAATTTATTTAAACTTAATGTTATAACATTTTAGATGTCACTTTCAAAGTGTGTGAGCGAGTATAGCATTTTTTAAAGTATTTCAGGGAGTTCAAGGGCAAGAGTCCGAAGGCCCCAGGGCAGAGTGTTGCTTGCCCCCAATAGCCCCACTGCTGACTGATTGCCTTGGACCTCCCGTATTAGTATTTTGCTGAAAATATCCATTAATCGAAGATGAAAGAATATGGACATTTACAGTCTCACTTAACATGAATTCTGGAGGTCGTTTTTTTTAGTTGGTGTGGTGGCTTAGTGATGGCATCAGGGACCTGTGTTTCCACACCGCCCTCTGTGTGTCTGCTGTGTCTTCCCTCACGGTCACAAAACGGCTGCCCAGCTGCGGCATCACTCGGGCAAGGGCAGAGAGGTCATGCTCCCCGATGTGCCTCTTCCTTACGCAGATGTCCTCTGCAGACTTTCCTTTACATCTCATTGGCTGGAATTGGATGATATGACCACCCTTAGACCAATCGCTGGCAAAGGGGTATGGAATTGCTTGGTGGCTTGAACCAATCACCATCCATTCTCTGGAGCTGGGTACAGGACTGTTGGAGCAAAAGTGTGTTTCTTTGTCATGGAAGGAGAGGAGCTTGCTGTTCGATGAACAGCTCACCCTGCTTCTATACCTATTGCCTAGTCCCACCAGACCACTTGGGGTTCCAACATGGCTCTCTTCGTGTTCCCTGCTTCATCTCTATTGAACTCCTGCTCGTCCATCAAAGTCCAGCCTGGTGACACCTCCTCTGTGAAGCTTTCCTTGGTTGCTCACCAGTCCCTTTGTGCTCTCAGCCTTCTACTCATCTGCAGTATCATTCCCTAGACTGTCCGGTCAGTCAGCCCTGAGCTTGGTGGTCCAGGTCCCCAGTGTCAGCTAGTTGAGGGCGGGGACCCTTGGCATGCTGTACAGAAAGAGCAATGCAGGCGAGAACAGCACCTAGAGGAGACCTCTGACAATGGAGGGCGTCCCAACGTGGGTTTTGCCATCTATAGGAAGGAGCCTTGGAAGGGCATGATGAGGGCCAAATAGGTGAGCCTCCTTACCTGTCATGCGGCAGCCTGAGACCTGGGAGAGAGTCAGGCTCCCTACGGGTCTTATCCCCAGACTAGAACCCACCCACCGAGGCCTCTGTGAGTTAAAGTGGGGAGGGCGTGAGCTGGTATTGGGTGCCTCCACCCCCAGCCCAAGGGAGGAAACGATAACAGTGACCTCCAGCTTGTTACTCAACCTCTCTATGCCTCAGTTTCCTCATCCGTAAAATGAGGAGACTGAGAGTACTGACTTCCTGGAATGTTATGAAGATAAAGTGAGTTAACATACGTAAAGTGCTTAGGACAGTGCCAGGTACGTGGTAAATGCTCAATAAATATTGACTCTCGGCGTTATTACTGCACCACCTGGGGAGGAGAGCCAGTGCTGACGTCGCTGTTCATGTTAAATGGGGCTGTCACTAAGACAGCGGTGGTGCATGGGCCCCTGCACTGCCCAGAGGACCCTAAGGACAGAGACCCAGCTGTGCTCATTCCCAGGAAAGTGGTTCCGGGCCAGAAGCTTTGCAGCTGTGGCTGCTGGCTTCCCTCTGCTAGGTTCTGTGGGCACGGACCCAGGGGAAGAAGGCCGTGAATTCCAAAGCCTGAACACCAAGCCTTCGTAGCAGTTCCGTGTGGCCTCCTGGACCCCTTAGTTAACAGGCACATCTGGGGTGGGGGTGGGCAGAGCTGCCAGCATGGGGTGTGGAGCTGTGCTTGTGTCCCGGAGGCCCCCCTGCGTGCCGGGCCCTAAGCAAGGCCTGGGCTGCTCTCAGCATATCCACATCCTGTCTGTCTGCCTGTCTGTCTCTTTCCCCCATCTCAGGGTGACTGAATCCCGCCATCTTCACCTGTACATGCCGGCCGGGATGGCGTTCCTGGCTGCTGTCACCTCCGTGGTCTACTATCACAACATCGAGACCTCCAACTTCCCAAAGCTGCTGATCGGTAGGGGAGGTAACGGGGCTGGGGAGGGATAGGTAACATTCCTTAAGAGAACGTTTACTGAGGACTTCCTCTGTGCCGGGCTCTCTTCTAAGTGCTAGAGTTTCAGAAGTAGAGAACAAAAAAACAAAATCCTGCCATTGTGGAGCTCACAGACAGGCAAAGACAGTAAACAAACAAAAAGCAAGTAGTGACAATGCTAAGAAGAAAATAAAGCTGGGTAAGTGGTAGAGAGTGATGGCAATGCTGCTGTTTGTGCAGAGAAGGCTTCAGACCAGAGCGAGCTTGCAGATATTTGGGGGAAGGGCGTTCCATGCAGATGGAACAGCAAGTGCAAAGGCCTTCTGAGAGGAAGAAACTTGGCAAAGGACCAGTGTGGGTGAATCAAATGAAAAAGGGGAAGAATGGTAGGAGATGAGGTCCGGGGCTAGCGGGGAAGCAAGGACGACTCCTGGGCTTTGGGTCCGAGTGCCTAGGCAAATAGCGGTACTAGTAACTGACATGGCAAAGGAGCAGGAATTGGGGTGGAGAGGGATCAGGTTTTCTCTCTGCATGTTGAGCTTAAGATGTCTCTGAGATGCCAACTCAAGTGTCAAATAGGCAATTAGATAAACAAGTCAGGGTTAGACAGATGGGGAGGTCAGGGCTGGAGGTGTACGTTCAGCAGTCACAGGCTTGTAGGCGGCATCTAAAACTTGAGCCTGGATGAGGCCTCCTGGAGAGAGAAGAGAAAGGCTGCAGGACCCGAACCTGTGGCTTGCAACATTTAAAGAGGCTCAGGAGCGTCATCTTAGAGCTCTGGCACCGTGTGGCCGGGGTCCCAGGCCAAAACAAAAGTGATAACGGTTGACATTTATTGAGCATGTACTGTGTGCCAGGCTCAGTGCAAAGCTTCTTACTCGCAGTATCTCACTTAGTCCCTGCGCTCTCCCTATTGCTACCCCCATTTTACAGATGTGGACACCGAACCTTAGAGGTTAAAAATACTAAGAGTGGGCACTCATTTAGCACTTTCTATGTGTCAGACACTATCCGAAGCATTTTACACACACTAGCTCATTCATCCTTACAACGATGCTGTGAAGTAAGCACCAGTATTACTTCCCCTTTACAGATTGAGAAAGAGAAGCTCAGGTTTTGTGACTTGCACTAGCCTGCCCGGCAGGGTGCTGGGAGTCTGGCACCCCAACAGCCTCTTAACTGCTTCTGAGACTACATGTCGAAACATTCTCAGGCTGTGCATGGGCCAGAGGTGTAAATCCGCGGGTCTGCCTCTGCATTTGGGCTCAGTCTACATGTCTAACACCGGGCTGTCCATCTGGCTGTTAGGCTGAGGTCAGACTGTGTGCCACTAAGTCAGACTGTGATTTTTAGGAGTCACAGCATCTCACCGACATCTGCAGTGTAGAACTGTCTGTATTAAGCCAGAGATAGCACAGAGCCATGAGCGGGCAGATAGTGTTTACCAGGCTAAGCACGGGTGTACGTTCCCATGTAAGCTGAGATCCATCAGCCATCCAGGTGACCCCCCGACCCCTGGGGCCCCGAGTGAGTGTGGTCAGAGGACTAGGAGGAAGCAGGTGGAGAGAAGTTAAATACAGGCTTCAGAGAGCTCCCACTCCAGGTTCCAAAGCAGCTTCGCGTGCACAGAGAATCCCTCATTAACCACCAGGGCCTGGCTGACTGGTGCCCCTGGAAACACCACGTCCGGGCATCTGGTGAGTGCATTTTCTGAGTCTCCAGGAAGCACATAATGTTCTCTCCTTAAAGCACAAGTTGCCGCCCATCGATGGCCCTGTCCTTCGCCAAGGAACAAGGCCTAGCTCCCTCCATTCCCCTTTGTTAGTTTTGCTCTCCACAGAGTCAGAAATTCTAGAACAGGGAATAGTGGAGATGATAGAGGGTAATGGGAATTGGGTGAATAGCTGGCCCTCTTGAGGAGACTACTCTCTGCTCAGAGGTCTCGAGTCCCACAGAAAGGTGAACCACAATGCAGCTTACATCGACCCACCTAATAATAACCTTGATGCTGGGGCCCCAGGTGAGATCCAGGAAATGTTCTATGAGAAAGTCATGTTTGAACTGAAGACTGAAGGATGGGTAGGAACTAACTAGGAGAAGTAGAAGGGAGTGCTTTGGGAGAAAAAATAGCACATGCAAAGGTCCTGAGGCTGAAGCATTAGGAAACCTGGAAGAAAAACAGTGGCTGGAGTGCAGAGCAGAAGGGAGCTGAATTCGGAAGACTGGAGTGGCGGTGGGGCTTGCACTAGACAGGCCCTGGCAGGCCACACCGCAGGCATTGGCCTTCACCCCAAAGGCAAGGGGAAACCATGGAGGATGAGGGGAGGGTGTAACCTATACATGACATGAAATTTTCCTGTTTTAACCACTTCGAAGTGTATAGCTCAGTGGAATTAAGTATATTTAGATTGTTGTGTACCCATTATCACCATCCATCTTCCCAAGCTGGAACTCTGTAGCCATTATACAACTGCTCCATTCCCTTCCACCCAGACCCCTCACAAACACTGCTCTTTCTGTCTCTATAACACTGACCACGCCAGGCACCTCATGTGCCTGGAATCCTACACTATTTTGCTCTTTTGTGGCTGGCTCATTTCACTTAGCATAACGTCCTCCAAGTTCACCCCTGCTGTGGCACGTGGCAGAATGTTCTTCCTTTTTAAGGCTGAATGATGCACCACGCTTTGCTGATCCGTTCATCTGATGGACACGGGTTGCTCCCACCTCTGCCTGTTGCGAATAGTGCTCCGCTAACGTGGGTGCCCTGACAGCACATTTGGTGTGTATTGCTTTACGGAGGCTAGATTGCGGGGGGAGTGGGGAAGCACGAGAAGGCTCTCAGGGGGTCCAGGGTAGACACGAGGGTGGCCCGGACTCAGGTGGGCACCTCAATGGAAAGTAATAAATGGATTCAAGATATTTTGGGGGTAAAATCAACAGAGCTTGGTAATGGGTAGAATGTGGGGCTGAGGGAGAGGAAAGGGCGGAAAGAAGCAGGAGAAACTGGCATTCTGAGCTTAAACCTCCCAGCAGCACCGCCCTTTTTCCTCTCTCCTTTTCTCGGTCAAGCACCAAGCTTTTGCTGGATGCTGCTGCATCTGGCAACAGGCAGAGGCTCAGCGCTATAGGATGGGACTGTGGAAATAACTCCTAGGCTTAGTTCTGGGTCTACCACTAACTCCCTGTGTGTCCTTGGACAAGACACTTAGGCTTTCTGGGCCTCGTTTTCCCGCCTGGACAGGAATAGTAAGTCTCTGACTCAGTTATAGGGTTGTTATGAAGATCAAATCAGACCACGCCTGCTAAGTGTTAGAGGCAAGACCAGTGTGAGGCATATGGTTGAGCCTTGGCTCCAGCAGGTGACCATCACTAAGGGTGAATGAGGTTCTGTGCCTGGGACAGAGTCTGTCTGGGGGAGTGCAGGTATGGAAGCAGGGAGACAGCCTCCAGCTATGGGATTTCTTGTGACCTGGAGACCAGACCGAGCTGAAATGTCCCTAGGATGCTTCTGCCTCTGTCCTAATGCTCTTGCCTTGCGACCTGAGACAGAGGGCATATGCCCCTCCCCAGGCGAGTTCAATGTCTCAATGTAACACCCAGCCCAGAATTAGGCTGGGGCAGACCCCAGCTTTTGTTTCCAAAAGATGCCCTGGCGGTCCTGTCCAGGCCCACCTAGGGATGGAGGGTGGGGTGAAGGTCCCCTCCCCTCCCTGTAGTTCCTCTGGAGGGGAGCTCTAGGGCATTTGGATTGGCTTTATCTGCGGACAGCTCTAGGAAGTGAGGCAGAGGGAGCTCCCTGTGCTTTTTTTGTTGTGGTTGCTGACAGTGGTTTATTGGTAGGTGGAGGTACTGGAAATTAAGAGACTAGAATCCACTGATAGCTTCTGATGTTTCTGGTCCCAGGTCATCTCTATAATCTAGAGATAATGACAATGTTAACGGCTGATGTCCAAAGGGCACCCATTCTAATTAGAACGCCCAGCTCCAATGCCTGTACACGCTGCCTCCCAGGACTGGGACTCACTTTTTGTACCCCCCACTCTCCCAGCCTCCCTAATGAGAGGCATCACGCGGTAGTGGGCTCTGGACTGGACAGCCAGGGACCCACACCCTCACCCTCTCTCTGCTGCTAGCATGCAGCTTGGGCAGGTCATCTCCTCTCTCTGGGCCTCAGTGTCCTCATATGAAGAATGAAAGGGCTGGAATGAAGGGCTGTTAAGATCCTCTCGGCTTGGGAATTCCACAAGGAAACCAGTACAGGGTGGAGCCTGCAGGCAGCCCTGCCACTTAATGACTCTAGGACCTTGGACCAATTACCTAATCTTTCTGAGCCTCGGCTCCTTTGTTAAAAATGGGGGCTCTGAGCCCTGGCTGGCGTGGCTCGGTGGATTGAGCGCGGGCTGGGAACCAAACAGTCCCGGTTCGATTCCCAGTCAGGGCACATGCCTGGGTTGCAGGCCAGGTCCCCAGTGAGGGCCATGTGAGAGGCAACCATACATTGCTGTTTCTCTCCCTCTCTGTCTCCCTCCCTTCCCTCTCTCTAAAAATAAAAATAAAATCTTAGAAAAAAAATGGGGGCTCTGACACACTGTTTCTGTCACAAGATTATGGTTAGGAATAAATGAGACCATATGTTTAAAGTGCTTACTTGGCACAGCACCTACACCTTAGTTAAAGAAATAATTTTTCTATTTTTCTTCTTACTATTTAAAAAGACCACCTTGCCCTGGCTGGTGTGGCTCAATGGATTGAGTGCCAGCATCTGAATTGAGGGTCACCGGTTCAATTCCCAGTCAGGGCATGTGCCTGGGTTGCAGGCCAGGTCCCCGGTGAGGGGTCCATGAGAGGCAGCCACACATCAATGTTTCTCTCCCTTTCTTTCTCTCTCCCTTCCCCTCTCTAAAATAAATAAATAAAATCTTTTTAAAAAATAAAAAGACCAGCTGGACTTCTAAGATTATTGTTTTTGAATAAGCCTATTGTGAATGTTTTAATGTACGTACATCTCCTCAAACTCACACACTCACATATTCGCACATGTACACCCCTTTACTCAGAAGTGTGCACACTCGCCTCTGTAACATGTGCATGTTCATGCGCACCCCCTCTGACATGCGCACACACGTGAGGGAGCACACACACACACTGTGCACACATGCCCTCTGTGCTCTCTGTCTCTCCTCCGCAGCCCTGCTCATCTACTGGACCCTGGCCTTCATCACCAAGACCATCAAGTTTGTCAAGTTCTACGACCACAACATCGGCTTCTCGCAGCTGCGGTTCTGCCTCACGGGGCTGCTGGTGGTCCTCTATGGGATGCTGTTGCTCGTGGAGGTCAACGTCATCAGGGTGAGGGTAAGCAGGCCTCTCCTGGGCTACCACCCACCTGCCACCCACCAGAGGGCACACCTGGGCTAGGGCGGGGCTTCTGACAGTGTCCTGCCCCATCTTGCTCCTTAGCCAAGTCCTAGAAGTCAGCTCGTTACACCTTCCTCAGAAAGGGGAGTTGAGGCCAGTGGGAGAAGTTTGGGAAGCAATGCTCCAGCTGGCCCAGCTGCCCAGAGGGAGACAAGGTGACAGGCTGTGTTAGCAAGGTCATAGGATCCTGGGCTCCGTCCCACAGGGAGGAAATCAAAGCTTCAGGTACTGGCTTCTCCAAGTTTGATTTTGTGGGGGCAGGGGAGAATACTTGTTCTTGTTTTAATGTGTTCATATTGTCACACATGCACATGAATGAGTAAATGCGGCTTTATACATGCCTTTTGCTTGCCCCTTTTCCTCTCTCAGATTCACCCCCTGACCTTTCCTTCCCCAGGTGACCCAGATTAACGACCTAGTGTGTGTCCTTCCATTCTTTGTTTCTGTGACTATAATACTGTACATTTCTATCTCTTCAGGGTTTTTCTCAACATATATGCACATAGTTTTTTTTCTCTCAATATGTATTTTATAAAAATGGGATCATATGACACAATTTTCTGCAACTTGCTTTTCTCATCCAACAGATAGCTCTTAGGACTCCCCCCAGGTGTTGTATGGCTAATTTAGTTTTTAAACAGTTGCATAATATTTCATCATGTGGCTGAGCCATAATTTATTAGCCATTAACCTGTCAATGGGCATTCACTTAGTTGCCAAGATTTTGCCTCCACAAATAATGGTGTATTAAACACACTTACTATATCTTTATGTGTTGCTGCTTTTATTTCTATGGGAGAGAGTCCAAGGAGCGGACATGCTGGTTCACACTCTCTCTGTGTTTTCACTTTTAATTGATGTTACAGATTACCTTCCAGAAAAGCTGCAATCTACCAGCAATGAATAAGAAAATCCTTCCCCTTCCCCCAGCCAGCAGTGAGGGTTAGAGCCATTTCTAATTTGGACCAGTCTGATGAGTATGAAATGCCACTTTAATTTGCATTTCTCTGAATCCTCTGCTTTTAGTTAATTTGCAGAGTACAAAAGTTTTCAACATTCCCTGCCTCAACGACCCTCACAGCAGCCCCATGATGAAAGTACCACCCCCTTTTTAGATGAGGAAACATTTTAGACAAGATTTGTCCAAAAATCTAGTAAGTGGAGGCGGCAGGATTCGAACTCAGGTCTGCATGGCTCCACATGGCTCCACATTCTGGAAACCCTCCATGGTGGTATCCTGAGATTTGTGGAGAAGACAACATATGGGAGATCTCTGCTCCTCCCCAATCTAAGTTGAGCCCAACCCAACCCAGCCCAGGGGGTTCAGAGCAGGCCTCAATGAAGAGTTGGGAGGCCCTGGTGTTGGTGGCCAAGAAGGTTGGGCAATCCTTTTCCTGGAAATAAGCAAACAATGGCCCCATCTGTTAGAGGTCAAGGGTGGGATGTCAAAACCCCAGATCTTTGCTGCTGGGACAAACTGGAGAGTGGTGAGAAGCCGCACTTGCCCATCTCCAGTGACCTGTGTGCCCCACAGAGATACATCTTCTTCAAGACGCCGAAGGAGGTGAAGCCCCCCGAAGACCTGCAGGACCTGGGGGTACGCTTCCTGCAGCCCTTCGTGAACCTGTTGTCCAAAGGCACCTACTGGTGGATGAACGCCTTCATCAAGACTGCCCACAAGAAGCCCATTGATCTCCGAGTTATCGGGAAGCTGCCCATTGCCATGAGGGCTCTGACCAACTACCGGCGGCTGTGTGAGGCCTTCGATGCCCAAGCGGTCAGTGGGGGCGTGGCCACAGCATCCATTCCCTGCCCTCTGGTTTAGGGTCACAGATGGGAGCGCATCAGGTCAAACCTCTGGCGGGAAAAGAGGGGCAATTGAGACCCAGGGTGGGGAAGAGCCTTCCCCTAAGTCACACAGCGAGCCAGGGGACAAGTCCAGGACCAAAGATACACAGGACAGTCACAGCTGAGATGGCCCTTGTGGTTTAGGTCATCTGGTCTAACACCCTCATTGTCCTGGTGGGGAAACTGAGGCCCTGAGAAGGGAAATGACCCCACTGGGTTCGGTATGCCCTGTGCTCTTTCTTCTGGAGCTCAGTGATTGCAGATGGAAATTTTCACCCATTTTGGAGAGCAAAGGCCTTTGTGACCTGATCCTTGTAATAACTCTATGTGTTGGGCGAGATAAGGACCTCCCCATGTTACTGAGGAGGAAACTGAGGCCCTGAAAAAGTCATGACCTCCCCAGAGCCAGCCCACAGCTGGTAGGTAACAGAGCCAGTCTCCCGACTCCCAGTCCAGCGCTCCTTTGCTGCCTCAGCCTTAGCATGGTGGGGACACACCAAGGTAGACGTGGTGGCAGGTGGTAACGAGTGAGTATGGCATATGCCACTCCCTCATTACAGTGCTGTGCTCGTCACGTGGTCCCTGACCAGCTGTGTGACCTTGATCAATATTCTGGCCTCAGTTTCCCTATCTGGACCATGTTGGCATTGATAGGGCCTGCCCAGCTGTGCACTTGATGGTTCCGTGATTTCTTCCTGGAGTTCACCTGTTTGCAGCAGACATGGCCACTGGGTTTCCCCAGGCAGCAGGGGCCGGGGGCTTCCTAGGGTGCTGGACCCTGCAGTGAACAGGCCCTTGGCCACTCTGACGGGCCATGGGTCTCTCTGGGCAGCAGAAAGACACGCAAAGTCCACAGGGTGCCCGGGCCATCTGGCGAGCACTCTGCCATGCCTTCGGGAGACGCCTGGTCCTCAGCAGCACTTTCCGCATCTTGGCCGACCTACTGGGCTTTGCTGGGCCCCTGTGCATCTTTGGAATTGTGGACCATCTGGGGAAGGAGAACCGTGTCTTCCAGCCCAAGGTAGGCCACCCAGGGGTAGAGCAGGACACCCTTTGGAAGGTTTTCACTGGGGGATCAGAGTGTTCCAGAGGCTGATGCATGTGAGCTGTGGCTGCAGCAGGGTGACACCTCACGCATGCACAATATTGCTCCTCACTTGGCAATACGCCCATTCAGAAGATGCTCCGCATCAGTCACCAGAAATGCCAGGAGGTGAGCTTGTGCTCCGAGAGGGTTTCTGGCGCCCTGCTCTCCTCACCACACTGTCACCTCCATAATACCTCTCCTGACTATTTAGTCATTGAGAAAGCTGCAGGGAGTGCATTTGTTTACTCAGCAAAAGAGCTTTTATGATTTCTTGGCTTTTAGTTCATGTCATCTTAATAGATTCTAAATCCCTCTTGGGGTCTGTCCTCCTCAGTCCTGTGTATCCATAGCAGTCAAGGTTCCTCAGGGGCATCTGGGGGGCTGCTTTGAGGGCAGGGGGACAGGAAATCCCCATGCAGAGGGCTTTTTCTCTCCCCACTTCATAGTTCATTCAAAGCTGCACCAGTTTTATTAATAGATTGGACTTTCCCATTGAACTTCTTTTTAAAAACAAGTTCCATGTCTTAAAAATATCTGAAACTCATTGGACTGGATCAGCAATTTTCAACCTCTTCCATCTCGTGAGACACATAAACAAATTACTAAAATTCTGTGGCACACCCAAAAATATATTTTTTGCTGATTGAACCAAAAAATAGGTATAATTTTGATTCAGGCACACCAGATGGCTATTGTTGTGTTGGCTGCTGTCATTTTCTTATTTGGCAGAAGGGAAAAGAGGTCAGTGCCCCTGACTAAATAGTCGGGAAGTGCGTGTTTTACACATTCCTGCGGCACGCCGGTGTGCCCGCTGAGGCACGGCGGTGAAAATCGCTGCATTAGATGACATCCGCTGGCCTCTCCGGTGCTAAAGATGCTACAGGCTGAAATGTGTTGGACAAAAGGGCCAGAACGTTCTCCTGGGGAGTTTTCTCTGCCTGTGGTAATAGCGTTCACAATGGGGTGGGCGAGGGCAGGGTAATTTTTTCATCTGTTTCTTTCTTGCCCCTTAGGTTTAGATGGTCACAAAATGGAAAACTTTTCACCTCTAATAAGACTCAGCATTTTATTTTCCCAGAAAGAACATCATTATACCCCTTTAACCACAAACAGGCCGTCCAAAAATGATGCAGAGAATTACTAATTAGGGATCTTAATAATGTATGACACTCCCTCATGCTCTGCTGCTCATCTCATGGGCTCCCAAAATGCAGATAGCGTTTAATTCTCAGGAGGTCCATATTAATTTTTTCTTGAGCTATAATTAATCAGCTGAGCACTTTTGGCCAGGAATATGAGACACTCCAAGTCCATTTGTCTGATTTATTCAGCAACTGTTTATTGAACCCTACTATGTGCCAGACCTGGGTGAGGCTGTGGGAACCTGGAGGCAGTGGTTATGGTGGGGATATTAACAGTAATGACAGCCACTTGCTGACCGCTCCCCGCGTGCCTGGCTGTGTGCGGGAGTCACCCATGGGTCATCTCAGTCCCCAAAGCGACCCTGTAGGGTATGTTTTTTTTTTGTGGCAGCTTCATTGAGATATAATTCACATACCATGCAACTTATAAGATTGGTATTTTTAAACCCATGTTACAGATGAGTAACTTGCAGCTCAGAGAGGTTAAGTAACTTTCCTTCGGGCCTTTCAACTAGCTCGTGACAGAGTGAGGGTTTGAACCAGTCTCTTGTACTCCGTAGTTGGGTACTTACAACTATGACGTCAAATTGACTGTTGTAATTATTATTACCGAGCCAGTACCTTTGGCCTCAAGGATTATAAGATTCAATGGAGGAGAGGGAAAGCTAAGTAAAATGTGTTTACGCTGTGTGTTAAAGACTACAGGTAGGAGGTCGATACAGGGAACTCTCAGAAGTGACTAACTCAGCCAGTGGTCCTTGCAGCTCTGTGGAGGAAGGAGTCTTTCAGTGGGGCCTTGGCTGGGCCACCAAGGGCAGGTTTCTTATTCAATCAGGAGCATGAGGACTCTTTGTGTTTATTTAGACTCTGATGGCTTTTGCGCCCTTCTCTGGCATTTGCGCCTCTGAACGAACTTGGTCCAAAAAGAGAGGGGAAGAGATTGCTTCTCTTGTCCACAGGAGTGTCACCTTTTAGCTTTAGTCTTAATAGATTCTAAATCCCTCTTGGGGTCTGTCCTCCTCAGTCCTGTGTATCCATAGTAGTCAAGGTTCCTCAGGGGCATCTGGGGGGCTGCTTTGAGGGCAGGGGGACAGGAAACCCCCATGCAGAGGGCTTTTTCTGAAATGTGTTGGACAAAAGGGCCAGAACGTTCTCCTGGGGAGTTTTCTCTGCCTGCGGTAATAGCGTTCACAATGGGGTGGGCGAGTGACTGCAGAGCTGGTAATCCTGCAGCAATGGGGAGCCACTTGTTAATGTTAGGAGGAAGTGACACAGGCCAGAGCCCTTATCTACGTGTCTTCTTCTTCCTGCGTTTTCCCCAAATCGCATGGAATTCTCCCAAGGAGAGAGCAGGAAGATGGGATGTGTGGAAGAGATGGCGAGAGCAGCACTTAGAATATTAGCTCATCGGAACACTAGCTTTGCCTTCCCTTTTCTCTTTACAGACTCCGGGCTGCCTGCTTTCTCTTTGGAATGCTCTTGTCCCCGCCACTTGTCAGCACATAAATCCCTGAGACCAATGGCCCTGCCTCAGCAGCAGCAGGCCTGATCAGGTTTAATATTTGTTCCCTGTGGCCCAAATACAATCAGCAAGTTACAGACACAGAAATGAGAGTGGAAAGTAAATATAGTCTCTAATGTCAGCAACAGAGAATCCTCAATTGTGTGGTTGCCTGCGATATGGCTTAAATTTTCATTTGGGCTTCTGGGCCCAGAAAATGGGGGAAAGGGGTCATCGATTGAGGTCACTTGGTACATCCCCCTGCCTCCCAGCTGTTCTAACCCAGAGAGACAGGTGCTGTTCTGGTCTTTATGAACCCACAGAGAGGGAAGCTCTCCAGCTACGGGTTGCAATGTTTAACAACCCTCTTGGTGAGAAAGCCCTTCTTTCGGCTTAGCCTGTATCCACCCTGCACCGTTGTTTACTTCATCATCAGTGGCCACCCTGTCCTCTCTTCCCTTTCCAGGACACTCACAGTTGGCCAGAATCCCACTGCCCTTGGCATCTGCAAGGACAAACATTTCTTATTTCTTCTTTAATTATTGGAAGTGCCTTATGGCCTGCCAAATCTTTGATGCTTCTGTTTCCACTGCCACTCCCCAGGAAAAGCGGGGACCCAGACTGGGCACGGGTCATTATATATCTCTTTCCAGCCCCTTTTCCGCCCAACCCCCACCCACAATCTGTCACCTGCCATGGATGCCACTGATCTGGCTGGAGGGTGAGGAAATTGGATTCTAAAGAACTACTGGCATCTAAAGCTGCCAGCACTGCCCTAGGCTGTCAGCTGAACAGAGAAAAGAGGAACAGTCTGGGCACGGAACAAGGGCCAAAGCTTTGAACGGTCTCTAAGTCTCAGTGGGAAAATGTAGAGGTTTGTGAATGCGTCTGTGTTTGTTTCTGAATGAGTTCTCCCGGGAACTGCTTACGATGCTGTCTGTGTGTCCTTCCTTGTATCCCTGTGTCTGTTGGTATGTCTCTTTCCACATGTGTGTCTGTGACCCCATTTGAGTGCTCATATTTATGGCTACCACTATGGGTGACTTTGTGAACTTACATGCATTTCTGTGACGTTGAGAAATCCATGACTGGTGGGTCCCTTCATGACAGGCCCATGCCTCTGCTCTGGCCTGGTGTGCCTTCCTCAGTCACCTCACTGACTCCTTCTCAGCTGCCAAGACCCAGCTCAAATGTCACCTCCTCTGGGAAGCCTTCCTCTGGTTGAATTAGATGCCTTTCCTCTGTGCTCCCTTAACATCCTATGCTTGCACCACCAAAGTACCCCTTGCGTTCTTCCTTAACTTGACCCTGAATCCCTTAAGACAGGAACTGCATTGTCTGCCCTCCGTGTGCGGAGCTCCGGGCTCTAGGCCTGGCAGCCGGGAAGTACAGGAGAAATGATTTCAACAAACAATGCAGGACACGGACAACAGTGTGGTCATGGCTGGGGGGCGGGAGGGTGGGGAGGAGTATAAGGGGACTAAACAGTAATGGAAAACATACAATAAAGAGCAAATTAAAAAAACAAATAATGCAGAAGTTACCGTATATTGAGTGCTCACACTTACTAAAATTTTTTTAACCTGCATTGCTACATTGAATCTTACAACAATGTTCTGAAGTAGAAACCCTTAAGGGCCCTGTTTCACAAGCAAGGAAACTGAGGCCCAGAGAAATTAGGAACTTACCTAAGGACCCATGGCAAGTACACAATGAGACAGGACTCTACACTCAGACACGGCTGCCTCAAAGGCCAGGTTCAAAACCACCACATCAAATGGCTGGGGACACATGGGTGGGTATGTTGGTCCTTGCGTGGCCAAAGATAGTTCTCATCGTTTTTACCCACAGCCTGCCAGGGCTGGGACCTATGGGCAGTTCACATTTTGGGTCCTTCCAAAGTCAGAAGCAAGAGCCCAAGCAACCCCTTTCCTTTGAGCTTCAGAGAACAAGGGAAGGGGGCCTTCCAGTCATACCTCTGGCCAGGCAGGGGCAATGGGGGTCAAAACTGTAAAGCCACAAGTCCAGGGTTCTAGTCTCACCTCTGCCACAAACTCTCTTTCTGCTCTTCATTAGTCATTTATATTTTGCAGCCTTCGTTGGCTCAACTGCAATGGGGAAATTGTAATAACTTCTATAGATATTAGATGGGATATGAAGATCTCATGCATTGCTTAATCTTACAAATATTTATTGAGTACTATTGGGGAAATCTCTGGAAACAAACGCAGTTTCTTCCCAGAGAGCTTGTGAAATGTGAGATTAGGGCATCTGACCTTCCGCCAAATGTGATGTTGTATGTCCTTGGCCTTTCCTCTCCTGCCACGATGCTCTGGGGTGCACAGCCTCCCAGGACCCTCCTCTCACTAGACTTCACCAGGGCCTGCCTTCTTTGGGCAGCACCCTGGGCCTCTTTGGCTAATGTAGCACCCACTTCTTAACCAAAACTTTGCTGTTCTAGCGCCATCCTTTTTACGTTGTCTCTGTGAAGAGAGATGAAATAACGGTCTCATGACTTATGCTTGCAGGAGATCTTTATTTTAACAGGTCACAAAATTCCTGATCCAAAGAAAGACAGTTTCTGACCCTAGGGTGTATGTGTTGCAGGGGGAAGGGGCAGGGGCTTTGCTTTCACAACTGCAAAAAGAGAATTTGTTGCCTCGTTGAAAAAAATGTACAAATACAGATGAGCGGATGAGTGCATTTCACAAGCCCTACCCACACCTGAACGACACTTAGGATCCATTTATTTTTCCAGCCCTCCTTCCATACCCTGTGCATGTTCTGTTCATTGTGACACAGCACTTGCCTGGCCTTCTGAGCTGCTCAAGAGCTTTCACGACAATGGGTGCTCTCGGGCGCATAGCGTTCCCTCACGTGTCACATACACCCGACAGTCCCCTGTGGTCAGACATTTGCAGGGATTGTGGCACTCCCCCCGCTCTCCTCCGCAGATGGCCATTTTTGCACATACAGCCACTTCCTTATGTTAAATTATTTCCTTTGGAATGAATTCCCATGATGTGCTTTGTTGCTTTAAAATAGCAGACTCCATTCTCCAGAAATGGGTCTCTGCAGAGAACAGTAGAACAGAAGAATTCCCTGCATGACTTCGTTTTTGACTCAGAACCAGCCCCGTGGGCGAGCTTCTCTCCCACACAAGTCACGAGCTTATAGCTGACAGTAAAAGACTCAAGGTCAAAAGGCTAGATGCCTAAGCATTAGGTCTGGGGTCGTGTTTTCGGCATCATACAGGTTCATGTTCACATATTCTCCTTTACGGCGTGTGACCTGGGGCCAGCCACTTAACTGCTGAAACTCCATTTCCCCGTGTATAAAATTGGGCTAACGGTGCTACCCTTCTCATTCAGGCTTTGTGAGGATAGAGTTCGGCACCTATAGTGTGCCCTGCCCCTTGCTTCCCTATGAGGTCAGGTTTACCCCCCACCTCACTCTGCAGTCTAATTTCAAGGTCCATTCTGCTGCTTCCCACCCACCCCCACCCACTACCTTCTCCTTTCTCCCTCTGGTACTTTGACAAATGAGGAAGAGAGTCGGGGGCTTCAGGCCTTAGTCGGCCTTCCTCTAAGAGTCCTGCATGCATTCCTCAACGGTCTCGCTGTGTCTGCTTCCTGCTGTCCCCCAGAATGAGAGACCCCAGTCCCACAGAGCAAAGGAGAGACCATTGTAAGCAGGACCAGCTCCATGGAGCAACGACAGCCGATTTAGAGAGCCCCATTGAACCAAAAGGCAGCATCTATTTGCCCATCGGGAGGCCCTCTATCCAGGATCCAGGAATGTCTGACTCTAAGGAAAGGACTCCACTCAGCGTCCTGCCCCTTTCATCCTGACAGTGGTCAGGGACACGCCCTCGGCTCCTTCCCATCGCTTTGTTCCCAGCACATTTTCCCTGCGGCAGCTCCCACACCCTTCTAAATAGCTTGCAGAGTACAGGGCAGAGCCTCAGGAGGGGAGGGGTCTATCTTCATGGAAATATTGATGCGGCTCTGCTGGGGAGCAATGAACTTAACCGAGATCAAAGTTTTCCCGGGAGCTCTTGATGCTGAATTTGGAAGCAGGCATGCTGGTTGCTAGTATCTTTAGCAACAAAGTCAAAACGGTTTTTTTTCCCCACTGCTTATCATCTGAGATCTTGCTGGAGGTGCAGCAAGTGAACCTTAAATTTAAAAGGAGGTCCTGGGAGTCCGCAAGGCTGGAGTCTTGGGGCCAAAATCTTTTCAGTCTGTTAGAGGCAGTGCGTTCCCATCTCTCGCCTGGGAGCACAGCCGTCCCATGTTTTCCCCTGGTCCTTCTGTCCAGAAATTACTGCACAGCAGGCTGTTGGTGAGCGTGGGACAAGGCCGAGAACACGCATCGTGGGATTTGTCCCAGCAGTTCTGGTTCGGGCTGCTCTGCGATCCGCTCTGTCTATTCTTGTCCCAGCCAGAGGGAGTCCCCCTGGGCCGGCTGGCCGCAATGCTGTGTCACATTTATGGGCCGCGTTCTCTTCCTCCGAGCGGGATGTTAAAGTGGGTATAGGCAACCCTCCCTATAATTAAAAAAATATTTAATCTATCAGTCTGACCTTTTACTCGTAAACAATTGCACAGGCTTTGCAAGCATTGGGGGGGCGGGGGGAGCCTGTAATAGTGACCCTTCTGCACAGCAGCAGCACTAATGGCAGTCTTTCTGCTGACAATGACCGTCGCCTCCGAACTTCTCTTTCCAACAGACGCAATTTCTCGGGGTTTACTTTGTCTCATCCCAAGAGTTTCTCGCTAATGCCTACGTCTTAGCTGTGCTTCTCTTCCTTGCCCTCCTACTGCAAAGGACATTTCTGCAAGCATCCTACTACGTCGCCATTGAAACCGGAATTAACTTGAGAGGAGCAATACAGGTACTTGGATGATTATTTTTTCACTTCATAGTAAGAACCACATTACTTGCCCTCACAGACATGCAAGGATCATTCTGCTGTGCATTTACTTTTTATGGCCCTTTAACAGTGTTCTGAAACAACTAGTATTGACAGCACAGTGTGGGACAGTGGCAAGTGCTTTGGGCTGGACTTAGGAAAGGTAGCAGTTCTAGCCCTGGTTCTTCTAGCCTTGGACTAGACCCCTGATGTTAGCTACTCAGCCCTTGGGCCTCCACGCTTTCCAGCCTTGAATGGGACCGAGATCACTAATCCACCACAACACTCTTTCCTGCTGAATGCAAATGCAGCCCCAGGGTCCTTCTTTTTTTTTTTAATATTTAAACCTGATCATATTGGTAATGCCTCTTTTTTTTTTAAGATTTTTTTATTTTTATTTATTTTTAGAGAGAGGGGAAGGAAGGGAGACAGAGAGGGAGAGAAACAGCAATGTATGGTTGCCTCTCACATGGCCCTCATGGGGACCTGGCCTGCAACCCAGGCATGTACCCTGACGGGGAATCGAACCGGGACCCTTCGGTTCCCAGCCCGTGCTCAATCCACTGAGCTACACCAACCAGGGCCCAGGGTCCTTCTTTAGTGCTATTCTGGATTTCGGCTACCAGTCTCCTCTGGGTGCAAAACCGGAAACGTGTTTGACATACCAGGATTGGAGAGCCTCTAAGATCTACTGTTGAGCTGAAATCTTGGGTCGTAATAAGAGAGACTTATCTGGCCTGATAGGTCCCTTGGGTCTAGCTTCGTGCTGCTACCTTCTGTGGATCTCTTCTGAGTCCGTGGGAAGGAGGATCAAAGTCAGGGAGGACTCGGGGTCCCTTTAGGCAAGATGGGGGCCAGAGCTGGCTAAGCCCCAGTGTTTTTATTAGAATCTTGGTTCAGAGGTTGAAATGAAGAGACCCAGGCTGATAGTGCTTTACATAGGATAGAAGTTGGTTTTTCACAGTGAGTCAGGGCTGGTGTGATAGCCACACGATCATCAGAGACCTTGGATCTTCCTGTAATGTTGCTCTGCCAGCCTTCTCTCAATCACTTTTATCTTAGGGTTTAAGGTGGCTATTGACATCGCCACTATCGTGTCCACATTGAGACCAGCAGGAAGAAAGACGGAACAAAAGGAGAGAATGCTTGCTGCCTTCTTTCCAAAGTATAATGCCGAAGCTGCACATGTCCTCTTCCATCTGCTTAGGGAGAAACTGGCCGCCCGGCCGTACCAGAGAGGCTAAAAAGCAGGGTCTTTCATCTTGACTGACACACGCGCCCTGCTAGAAATCCTTCTGGTGAAAAGGGAATGGATATGGGGGGACAGCTACAGATTCTGCCATATCCAGCAATTCCCATGGAGTCAGTAAAACACTGGGAAGCTGTGATTAAACCCCAGAGCCACCTCAGTCTTCAGAAATGTGCCCCGGAACCATTAACATTGACTGTACTCTGGGAGCTAGGACCAGCGGCTTTGCAGAAGAGGAACTGAGAGGAAAAAGGGATAGCCTGGGCAGGGGGCGGCGTCAGGTCTAAACTCAGGTTATCTTGGTGTAGTCCGAGTGTGCAGGGCCCCCCGGAGTTATGTAACGCACAACCTCAGCAGCTGCCCGTCCCCAGTTGCCTCTCATTGAGGGGGCGGAGCCATTTCCTCAGGAAGAGCATCAAGTGAGAATGGTGGAAAGAGCCCAAAAAAAGACTCTCTAAGACTCGGAGGGGCCCAGGGCAAGGAGGCACCGAGCTTTTGCTCAGTTCGGAAAAACCTCCCTGAAAAACCCCAGCCTCTGCTCAGACCCCTGCACGGACAGGCACACGTGCGTCCCCACAAACAGCAGCCAATGTTGTAGCCGCACAGTTTTGTAATCAAATCTACTTTCTATTTGTATGTCATAACTCACACTGTGGCCCAGTATTTTCCAATTACACTAAGAGAGGCAAAATGGTTCTTTAATGTATTAGCATATAATCGTTTTTATCAAACTGTCTGAATCTTTTGCATTAATAAGCAAGATGGATTCATATGTCCCTGAAAGAAAATGCTAGCATTAATTATGGAAACAAATTAGGAAAAAAACTTTCTTTCAGAGATTTACAGAAAATTATAGACAAGAGTCTATGCCTTCATGATTTTGAGACTAATCACATTTCTTGCATGAAAAGTTATTATGCGAAATTCCTGTATTATACGTAATTTGTTGACATACTGTCAGTCAGTTGTATGTTTCTGTGTATCCTGATTTTACTGAATAATGCTTTCTTTGATAGATTAGTCTATGTTCCTACCTCACTGAAACTAGTTTCATTAATTATTCTTTAAAGGCTAATTTCGTATAACCTAGGACGTGCATAGTTTTGTCCAAAAATGTCATTGCCATTATTGTAAACCTTTCCTGTGATGTATAGAAACTCACAAAAAAAAAACCCCTGTAAAATAGGTGTATGGTTTAAGCACACGTGGCCCATGAAAAAAGGCCTAGGTTTACACAAAAGATGAATTAAAGCCTGGAAATCCGCCTTACAACCGAAGGCACAATAGAATTCCATTTGAGAGCAGGCATCCCTAGGATATTTAAGACAAGAATGCATTTTTCTTCTTTCAAGAGCACATGGCCTGAAAATTGCCATCTTTCTGGGAGGCACAACACTCTGCCCATAGAGCTGTAGGCTCAGCGCTCACCGGGAGCCATTACCATGTCCATCCCCGTCTGCCCAGAGGGGCCAGGGCCAGGGCTCCAGAGTGGCTGGACTCCAGGTCGGTGCTGGCTGGGATCGATGGACACTCATACATCCTGTCTCCCATGAGACCATTACAGGCTGAGCCCTTGTTTTGTTTCAAGGCTCAGTTAAGACAGGACTTGGCCCCAGAGCACACCCCATCATGCCCTGGCTGGAGATGACTGCATTAAAACAGATGGCTGCCTCCCTTTGTCATTTTTATGGCTCCGAACTATACTCTCCACTGGCCTCTGGTAAATCAATAATACAATTGGACATGAGGATCTGTTTTGAAGATTTAAGAGCTAATTAGGTCCTGTCCCCAAGGGAGAGGTCTTGCTTGCTGGGGGAGTAGCTCGCCTTGCTGAGGTGGCTTCCTTGCTTGAATGCTGCCTTGCTGGCTGGCTTGATCCGTCCTCAAAGCCCTTTCCCTCTCTGAGCCTTAGTCACATCATTTGCAAAATTGGAACCATAACACAGGGCCCCTTATGGAGCTGCTCTGGGCTCCATAGAGGGAACGTCTGGGAAGCCCCTGGCACGTTATAGACATGTGGCATCTGGAGTGGTGACTGGGATGATAACGATGACAAATGTGAAATACTCTGCTCTCATTTCTAGACCAAGATTTATAATAAAATTATGCACCTGTCCACCTCCAACCTATCCATGGGGGAGATGACTGCTGGGCAGATCTGTAACCTGGTTGCCATCGACACCAACCAGCTCATGTGGTTTTTCTTCTTGTGCCCAAACCTCTGGGCTATGCCAGTACAGGTAAGGGGCCTGTGTTTTGGTGGGGAGTAGAGGAAGGGGCCCCAAACCAGAATCCGCTGGTATGTGTTCAGTGACTAGGAGTCCTCCATCTCCCTTTCCATGTTTGCCTGTGCCTTCCAGCCCCGTGGGGTCTCCATGAGGTGTCCCCCTGGGTCCCTACACTGTCTCATACTCTGCAGGCATCTGGCCCTCTCTTGATGATCAGAGAAGGTAGTGCTATTAAAGACTTTGAAAATGTAGCTTAAACCTTAAAAACTTTTTAAAAAAACTATTGAATAATCATATGAGAAACACTTGCAGACATTGAAAGTTGTGTTGTAGCCAAGTGCTTAATTGCACTGGAAAGAGTTCTGATATACTTTAAGTAAAAAGAATAAATTGCAAAATAGTACAGCGGTACCTTGTGCTCATCGTTAATTTGTTCTGGAACTTGCGATGAGTGCCGCAGCCGCGAGCACTGGGCAAGCACCGAGTCATGAGCATGTTCTTTTGCGAGGCGGCATTGTGACTCACACAAGTTCTAGCAAATGCGACGAGTCCCGAGCAAACGCCGAGTGATGAAACTTTTTTCTCATCAAAATGTGATGAGTTTGATGAGTTCTGAAGCCAATGAGTACCAAGGTATATATACAATCCACTCCCTACTAAATTAGAATATATATATACACACACACACATATACATATATACACACATTTATACAGATTCACACGGAAAAAAAGAACTGAAAGGTTGCATGGTGTGATTGCAAGTAATTTTTATTTTTGTTATGCATTTCTAAATTCTCCAATAAGCATGAATTATTTTAGAAAATAAAAACCATGATTGTTTTTAAAACCAACAACCTTTGCAGCTGGCCCTGAGGGAGGTGCACTCCCCCCGACTATAGTAGGAGAACCTTGGACATGGTTTCCCTGACTCCCATCCTCCACCGGGGAGTCTATGATCCTGTCCTGTAGCTGAGAATGAACCTTCACTCGGGTGCTCAAGCCAGAAGCAGAAATCCCAGACCCATTCCCAGAGGGCCTGCGAGCTCCTGGGGGCTGCCTGGTTCAGAGGAAAGTGTCTGGACTTGGATGAGACAGGCTGATTCGAATAACCTCTCTGAGCCTCAGCTCCCTCATCTATGCCATCGGGGTGATGCCCGCCCTCCGGGGTTGCTGTGATGATGCACTTAGATGGTGGAAGTAAAGCACCGAGCAGAATGCCCTGGTCAGAGTGGTCACTAAGTAAACACCAGGCCCCTCTAACTTGTACACTTGGTGGGAGCGAGGACTTCGCCATCCGGAATTCACTCCCTCTTGGGCTGCACATTCCATAAATCTTAATCTCAAGCGACTTTTACTCGTCCTCCTTACTGTAAGCTCACATTTTAAAAGACATTAAAGGAATATAGGAGGAGAGGCTCGCACTGGGAGGCAGCTAGACAAAAGATAAGCAGGGCGGAGAATCTGGTGGTTCTTTTCCTGGGAACAGCCCCGGGAGCCGTGCCCCACTGCCACTTACCCACGCCCGACCCTGGCGTACCCTCCGCTCTGTCACGATGGATCAGTGATGACAAAAGCTATGGAAGGGCCTGAGGAGCTCATCTGAAGCAGCCCCCAGCTCCTTGTCCTTTCTCTAGTGCCCCTGGAACAACCCGTTAGAAAGAGACTGTCTGTCTGTCTACCGCCCTGCTGCATTGTTGTCGTTACTATTATTTATAACGTGTATTGCACAGGCCCCGTTGCTAATAACACTAATGGATGCTAATAAGCCCTGCCCTGTGCTGGGACCTGCTCTGGCCCCTCTCACTTGCATAATTAACCCTCACAACAGCTCAGGGGTAGGAATTTTTATTTCCATGTTTATCTATCATGAAGTATTATTTGGTTGTTCATTTTTAATTCCTCATAAACTCTACCTTGGCCACTGATAGCTTTGCCCAACCCTGGAGACCAGGGTTCCCACCTGGAGTTGGTGCAGTCCCTTCGACCGGTCAGCCTTCCGTGTGCAGCCTGCCGGCCGCCGGGCACAGGGGAGTCTCCACGGTATTAAAGTCAGCTCGGGAACCCCATTCCTCTATCGCCAAGGGCTCTCCCTGGGTTGTTGTCCTTTCTTGGTCACCTATACGTTTTTTGATAACAGCTTTATTGAAATATGGTTCACCCACTTAAAGTGTACAACTTAACGGTCTTTAACACAGTCCCAGGGAGGGCTGTGCGATCACATCACAACTTCAGAACAGTTTCGTCGCCCCAAACAGAAACCCACACCCATGGGCAGTCACCCCGCACCCCCACCCAACCCTGGGCAACCACCAATCTACATGTGTCTTTGAAAATCTGATGAAACCTTGTCTTCAGAAAAGCAAATGTGTGTTCACACATTTTGCCTACAAGTTCAATGGCTTTATGGGCCCCCAAGGCTTATGGACACCATGTTCAAGAACTCAGCCATAGTGGGGACCTCCGTGTCTGCTCACCCCATCTCGGGGCATCAGAGGCCCACAGAGAATAGGGGCTCAGCCTGGGCCACACCCAAGTAGGTCCTTTCTGTCGTGCCCTAGTGACAAGGTTCGCATAAGGCTTATTTTTGTGTTTGTTTGTTTGTCTTTAAGAAGGGCGTTCAGCCACCTTGTATTGATCTCCAACAATACGCCAGGCACTGTTCCAGGTGCTTATCATAACAACATTTAATTTCATTTAACATTAGTTCATTTAATCTTCACAATAGTTCTGCTAAGTAGACATTAAAATCACCATTTTAAAAGTGAAGAATCTGAGACTCAGAGAAGTTAAGTAACTTGCCCAAGATTGCACAGCCAGTAAATCCTGGGACTGCACTCAAACTCATGGGTGTAGACTCCAGGGACTGTGATCTCCCTACACTACCCTAGACTGCTTCTCTAATTTGTGAATAAGAGCTAAACTAGCCCTTTCCCCACACCTGCTCTGCACACTCAGAGTCCCCGGGTTCTGGTGCATTCTCCTGCGGGTCCATCCAGGCCCCTGCAGAGAGGGGAGTGCAGTGGACAAAGGAGCCTAAGGAGCACGAGGAGGGGTAGGCAGAGTGTGAGGAGGGGCCTTGGCAGCAGACATTACCTCCCCAGATCCCGCCCCAGCAGCTGCCAGCACCTGGAGGTGACGGGGTGCAGGCACCGACCCCCAGCCTGTGTGCTAGCGGTCACTCTGGGAGTGCTCTGGGGACTTCCTGGGTGCCCGGCTCTCCTCAAGCTGCTGAACGATGCCCTCATTGCTTCCACATGAGGACAGCTCATGAAAGGCCTGGATGCCAGGGATGATCTTCCCGGAGGGTGACGGCAGCGGGGCCCAGCAGGAGCAGAAGGGCTCCTCATCTCCTCATGTGTCCCTCTGCCCATCCGCGGCGCCAGCGCTGAGCATCAGCTAAACACTGGGTGGCAGGTGGTGAAGGGTCACTTACCGGCCCCTAAGAACCTGATAATGAGGGAGGCATTCTGTAATTAACAGAAGTCACAGAGCTGCCCGCCCACTCCTCTGTCCTTGAGGTGGTGCAAGGAGCTCGGTGCCAAGCTGGTGCAGGGCTCGGGGACTGCAGGGTCAGCCCAGGCAGGCTTTTTTTTTTTCCAGTTCAGGAAGGCAGCACATCTGTTCCTCCAGATTAAGCCCAGACTTCAGAGGTCCTGCTGTTGAAGGCAACCTGAGCAACTGTCATCTCCACGTTTTGGAGGCGGGCAAGGATAACATGAACTTCTCATAAATATTCAGAAGTAGGCAGTCATTTACATAAAGCTAGAAACAGAATGGATTCTCTTTTCAGAGGATATCTGGGAGAGTCACTAAAACATTAAAGACTCCAGGAGCATGAGAATGAAAAGTAGACTCTCGGGCCCTGGCCTGGTCCAGTCGGGCATGGCCACGGTGGATGGGGCCCTTTGCCCATATATTACTGTTTCCCAGTGAAAGTGTAACGTCAGCCTTGATACCGGCACAGATGCGAGGTGCTGTCACACTCACTGTGCAAGCTCAGCCCTGAGACTTCCATCTGGAAAACAAACTTAGGGAGAGAGAATGCTTCAGCCAGCTACCCAGTTAGCTCCCAGCCCTGAAACGCTCTGCTCATATGCCAGCCCATCACGTCAATGCCTCCTCTAAAATGACTTTGTCACACTTTTTCCTCTGCCCCACCCCAACCTGGACACTTTGGAAACTGGTGTCAAGCCCTGTCCCACTTTAGGAGACTGGAGGTGGGGGGAATTTTACCACCCCCGCACCCTCACAGGGCAGCCACCAATCAAAGGGAACTCACCCCCGTGACCTCCCCTCAGATCGTCGTGGGCGTGATTCTCCTTTACTACATCCTTGGAGTCAGTGCCTTAATTGGGGCAGCTGTCATCATTCTACTGGCCCCTGTCCAGTACTTCGTGGCCACCAAGCTCTCCCAGGCCCAGCGGAGCACCCTGGTGAGTGTCCCCAGGTGTGCACCTGCCCCTTTCCCCATCCTTCCCCCATATGCCTTCCTGCTCCCTCCCCAGTCTCATCAGTGGGGAGATGTCACCAAATAGCGGCCCCCCAACACACGTGCACACTATTACTGACCGAAAGCAGGTCACCTCACCCATCTGCTTTACCCGTTTCTGTGTCTGTGAAATGGGACTAATGCAGAAGGCAGGGGCATCCCTGTGGGGACAGGAGCTGGGCATTGTCTGTGAAGTGGTGAGAACATGGACTCAGCTCCTTCCCCCGGGAGGGAATGGGGCAGAAGAAACTCTTCTCTGACTCGGTGACCCCTGGCAGGAGTATTCTAACGAGAGACTGAAGCAGACCAACGAGATGCTCCGTGGCATCAAGCTGCTGAAGCTGTACGCCTGGGAAAACATCTTCCGCACGCGGGTGGAGATGACCCGCAGGAAGGAGATGACCAGCCTCAGGGCCTTCGCCATCTACACCTCCATCTCCAGTGAGTCCGCCCCAACAAGCCAGCCAGCCTGCTGCTAGGATAGGGCATCAGGGCTTGGGGGCGGGGGGTAAGACAGAAGTGGCTTCTGGGTCACCCAATCCAGGTGAGCGTCAAACTGTGTCACGTAGCAGAGCCCCCAGAAATCACAGTGTTCTCCGGTCATTTATCCAGCAAACAGGTATTGACAGCCCGCTGTGTGGGGGGCACTGTGCTCACCCTCAGGATACAGTGATGAGAGAGATGAGGTCTTCGATGTGCTACTGAGCTGACAGGTTATTGAGCGGCAGCAGGAAAGGAATAAAGAACAGTTTGGATTCTTCTGGGAGGACTCCTTTTCAATCAGCCAGACTGAGCTGCCACCGCCCTGGGGAAGCTCCAAGGAAACTTCCATTTATCTGGGGCCCTGAGAAGGAGAGACTTTTACTTTAAACAACAGGAGCTCAGGCGTGAGGCCCTCGCAGATGTATCTACACTAACTGAATTTACAGTAATCGGTTGGTTCAGGAACACCAAGCCCAGGAATAAGAGAGGGAAAGAAAGAGATCAAAACTGGTGAAACACCCAGGGCCCCATCAGACACAACATAATAAAACCAGTTTCTAGCGAACATGGGGTTCCTGTAACAAGTATTCCTCTTGAACATTGAGCTAATAGTAAAGAAATAAAAATCCACCACCGGAATGAGTCAGCAAAAGCAAAATATAGGAGAATTACTCCCTCAGTCCCTGGAGATGCTAGAGTAGTCTGAAAGAGATAATATAATAAGTACGTGTAAAATAATTAAAGAGCTAAAGAAGGGGTAAAATCTGCAAGGCAAATAGAAAAGTACTGAGGGAAAAGAAAGCCCCCCAAAAGTCTAGAAATTAAAAATTTAGTTACTGAAATTAATTCGGTGGATAATAGTTCCCAGGTGAGGGCCAGGGCGTGCAGAGGTCAGGTGATTAACGGAGTCCTGGCTGAGGTGGACCTCCGTTGCTCTGGTGGCTCCAGGGACCCACTCGGCGGTAGTTAGTGCCCAAGTGCATAATTGGGATGCCGATAGGAGGCAGCTGGCAGACCTCACACTGGTCCCCTGACCTTCCCAGTTTAAGAGTCGTTACAGTAGGAAGGGCCAAGAGGTAGTCCTCGGAGAGAGAAAGCAAATGGGAACAAAAAATCCCAACTCAGTGTGCAAGTTCCATGGAGTAACATAGCTAAAGAGAGAATTTGTGAATTACACAGGATGTGGACAGGAAGGTAAATAGAAAATATTTTCTGCAGATCAGCAGAACCGTTTTACAGATGAGAGATCTATAAATCTGCCCCAGAGGGGTGTCTTCCTGAGGTTAATAGCATGGCTCAGACTAGATCCTCCGGAGTCTCTAACTCCCAGCCTTGACCTATTTCCACACAGAGCGGGGGACCGATGGCCGGGGAAGAAGACTTAGGACACGATGGGGCACCATGGTTAGCTATTTCCTCTTGCTAGAAGAGAACCTAGAACGGGCTCTGACAGCGGGGAGAAGTAGGGGAGGAAATTAGAAGAGATGAACAAAGCTGATCACCTCCGCCAGCTGGAACTGGTTTTTTGGGGTACGAGGCTCGGAGCAGGGAGCGTGTCCGATGGCGGGGCCATGGTGGAAGGGGCCCTGATTATGTCTCCCAGATAAGCTCCTGGTGACTGAGATGGCCCCTCAGTCACCTCTGTATTCCTGGTGTTTACACTGCCTAGAGAGGCTCCGGTGGGGACAGGTGGCTGCCATCCAACCTAAAGGCTGTCACTGTGTCCAGCCAGACCCTGGTGTCCTGTGCCTTAGGCAGGGACTCTTATCCAGTAAGCAGCGGCCAGGCCATTCATCATACATAGCACTAGCCATGGCATCTTTCTGCAGAAAGTCCTGCTAGTATCTTGTTTTCTCAGACTGGAGCTGAGCATGGCAGGCAGCCATGGCTTCCTGGATTCCTCAGCAAGACACTACAGGTTGCTGGTCCCGCCCCTTGACCTTCATCCCTGACCCCGTGGCCTCTGACCCTTGGGCTGAGCATTCCATGGGACAGAAGAAATTGGGAAGGACCATTTAGGAAGCTCAGAAATTACTGTCCGCAAATCCAGGCCCTCTTTGTCTTCTCTGTGCCGGCTCTGCCTGCCTCTGGGTCTGGCTGTGTTAATGGTGACCCCGCACTGCTACAGACACCAGCTTCCAGGCTCCATCAGGGCGAACAACTGCTGAGGTAGGAGAGGGCTTCCCCCAACAGCCAGGTGATGTTCTCTCCCAGCAACAACTTGGCAGGGTGGCGTAGGGCGGTTCATTGTTGCTGCAGTGGGAGGGAAGCAGCAAGGAAGCTGGGACACTGGTCCCCAAGGTTCCTGACAGCACAGTAGGGGCAGCCTTGGGTCATAGGGATGGGGGCAGGAAACAGCTACTTTGCTTCTAGGACATGCATGCTCATTTCCTGCGTTCCAAACTGCCACCTGGGATGTATTTCCCTATGTAAACAACCTCATAAGATGCCTAGGTTCCCAGGCTAGCCCTCCAAAAGCCTATCAAGTAGGCGCCCTTTGTCCCAGGGGGCCTTGAGAAGACAAGCCAAGGCTTTGTGAAGGGCCTGGAGCCGGGAGGACCTGGGAAAGGGAGACTCTATGTTGTCAAGAGCTGAGCTGACTCTGGAAGGAGTTAAGGGACTTTGGAGCCAAGAAGGGGTCTGTCCAGGGCCCCTCACCTGTCCAGGCCTCAGCAACTTAGAAGGATAAACAGAGCAGCCCAGGCTGGTCCCTGGAAGAGGCACTGGGAAGGGAAAGGGAAGAGTCCTCTGGGAGTTCTGAGAGCCGAGCGCTGTTTGTTCAGTGTTCGCCATTTCCGGGATGGGTTTCTTTGTGTTGGTCTGTGGGAGGGGGACAGACAGGTGGTAAGGTAGGGCATTACACCTGTCTTTATTTCCTTGCAGAAAGCATATACCTGGCTGCAGGTGTATGCTTTAGTCGTGTTTTCCCCTATCTGCTCCCAGACTTCCTGCCTTCTGCTCTCTATCACCAGGGATCAGGACACAGGTCATTAGGCTAGAGGTAATGGGGCATCTTTCACCCTCACCCCTGGCGCCAGCCATGGAGTCCCGGTGCCACAGAAGCACCCTGGAGTCACGTTTCCTGACGGGCCCATCTGGTGCTGCCTGGCTGTGCTTCCAGTCTGTCATCCTACACCAGTCACGTTACCTCTGACACTCTATCTGAGGGTCTCACCTTTGGCCTCACTGAGAGCTCCTGTGGGTGGAGCCTTGGTGCAGGGCAGGGCGGGGCAGGACAGCATGTGGGTTAGGGGGGAGGTGGAAAGGAAATGTGTGCAGTTTCTCTGCCCTCCAGGATCAAAGGAAAGCAGACGTAGTTACTCAGTGGGTGTTGAGTGAGCCCAGCTCTGTGTGCTTGACCCTATGCTAAGCACTGCGAGGGGTGCAAGAGAGAGTAAGATGTGCTCCCCGTTCTCAAGGAGTTCACAGTCTGCTGAGAAGTCAGCGCTGACACCCTGGGAAGAGTGTGGCAGGGAGAACTACACTACGTGGACCTGCTCTGTGCTGGCTGCCTAGCAAGCTGACGGCCCTTAATCCTCAGATCAACTTTGTGTGGTGTGTAGCTCTACTGTCCCATTTTACAGCGGGGAAGACTGAGGCTCAGTGAAGTGAAATGGCTCACTAAGGTCCTCAGCCAGTAAATGGCAGAGAACAGAGAAGAAGGAAGCCCATGTGGACTGGGAGTTCACACAGAGCTTCATGCAAGGTGAGGCTTGGGCGGCACCTTGCTAGATGGGCAGGGTTTCGGTGAATAAGTCAGGCGGGAAAAAGCCGTGGCCACACCCCGGCAAGTCAGGCCAGTCTTTATTTCCTTGCGGAAGCAACGTACCTCCAGGTGTCCAGACCTGCCATGTATTTGAGGACAAGCTTTGCAAGTGTGACAAAGGGGACCTAGGCCCTACCAGTCCACCAACCAACATGCTGCCAGTTCCTTCTGTCCTGTGTGCAGCACCCATTCCAGAACCTTCTCTCTGAGCCCGACTCGACAAGACCCTGGGGGTTAAAGAGGAGGCAGGCCTGGTCCTCGCCTCACAGTCTCGTGGGAGGCCATGCCATGACCAGTGGCCGCGCGTGTGCTCAGAGCCATGGATGGGGTCGGCTCCGAGTGCCCCACTTTCTCTTTTGTGCTACTCACCTGGCCCTGGCTTCTTTTATTTCGTTCATTTACTTATCTTTACCAAATCTGTTATCTATCATCTAACAAATCTTTACCAGGCACCTGCGATGTGCCAGGCCCTGTGCTACGCAGGAGGGATGCTGCGGTGAGAAGATAGGACAGTCCCCACCCACAGGTCCCTCACAGTCTGGTAGGGCGGCCAGCTGTGGAGCTGTAGGGTGAGTGACAGGAACAGAAATGGGTTGTCGGCGCTCGCAAGAGTTGTGCTCAGGGGCGGAGAGTGCCAGGGAAGCTTTGTCAGAGGCGAAGCTCATTGCTGATGCCCAAAGAGTGACTCTAAGTTGGCCAGATGAGGGGAAGAATGTTCCAGGCCCAAAGCCTAAAGGTGGGAAGGATGATAGTATGTTCGAGACTCAGACATCATCCGGTGAGGAGAGGGAAACAACACCAAATCATACAGGGCCCTGGGCCCTGTGTGCAGGCCTCTGGGCTTCTCCTGAGGTCGGGGAGCCACGGAAGCGGCTTATGTGCAAGTGAGACGGCTGTGCCATCTCTTCTGGTGTTCTGGGGCCAGGCGTGTTCCGTCTTCCCAGTCGGGTCTGAACAGCTCACAGTCAGGTGGGCCCTCCTTGGATGAGTGTGACTGACCTCCTGCCAAGTCCTGAAAAACAAAAAAACAAGCCCCCAAGCCCCCCAACTGTGCCATGGATGGGAGTGGAACGGGCAGGATGGGGCACCCGGCACCTGCCCCGTTCACAGCCCGAGACTTCAGTTCCTTCTCTCCTCCTTGGTGGAGGCCCTGACTCGAACCGCCAGTGTTGTGGGACAAGGTGACCTCCAGATCTGGCCCCTCTTCCTTCTCCAGCTTCTCTGAAATTCTTATTCAATATCTGGCCTTTCCACCACCAGCTGGGGCAGCCATACCTCCCGGCCTGCTGAGGCATATCCTGGCCTGCTTGGGCAGGAGGTGACTGAGGGGGGGTGGGGGAGGGTTACCAGTTAAGAAGGCAGGAATCAGCGTGACCTGAGGGGTCTCCTGCTGTGCTCCCACCAGGCCAGCGACAAACACACCGTTAACCTGCTTTCCTCCTCCCCCCCTCCCCATACTGACTGCTGGAATGAACGGGAAATAGCCCTGTGCATTTCAAACTACACCGCCCCCTCCTGCGGGTGCCACCTGCATTAGGCTCAGGCTGTGAGCCTGCAGCTCCCCGATGGCCACCCCCTTACCCCCCTCCACCTGCACCTCTGGGACAAACCTGCAGTTCACCAGAGGTGCTAATGCCTGGCCGTGCCTCCCTGACACGTGACTCCTGAAATGTATGTCTTTGGAAACGAAAAGCTGCTGGCACAGTGGTGCAGGTGGCACCCACAGGGCCAGGCGCCTTCCTCCGGCAAAGCCAGGGGAGCGCTATCTGAGCACCGCCCTGGTTTCCACTGATTTGTGGGTTTGTTTCCTTATTGGGGGTAGGAAAAGCTGATGCATTGTGCACGCCTGTGCCCCCAGGACCCAGCATCATGCCTGGAACAGGGGGAGACCCTCAAAATGATCGTTTTTTAATAAATACTTCTTAAAGGGTATTTTGGGGAGAGGATTAAAACAACACCTACTCATCTCTTTATACCACAAGGGAAAGACTTTTGCTCTCGAAGGAGGCCTTTCAGATCTGCCTACGTGAGTCTGAACTGTTCCATCGCAGCCTCCCGCTCACACAGCGCTTCGTCATCTTCTGCTCTCGGTGTTATTTACCAGGATGTCCTCTTCCTGATGTGCAAGGTTTAAGCACTATCCTGTTCTCCTTTTCTTTCTCTTCCCCACATCAAGTCAAAGTGAGTCAGCCCACTCCATGCCGAAGTTGGGGAGAAGTCTGTTCTGGCTCACAGTTTTGTGCCCACCCATCACCTTGAACACCTTACAGGGCTTTATGTGGTTCGGGAAAATAGAGGCGAGGCCACAGGTCTTCAATCAGTGACAGCTGGGGTGCCCAGTCCCCTGCCCTCCCCAGCCTCACCAAGGTTCCAGGGTGTCTGCTGAGCTCCGAGTGGTGCTGGGGGCTCCCAGGCCTCCCAGCTTCTGGCTCTGACATCCCTGGTGCCAGCCTCGTCCACCCCACGGCCTAGTGGGCTCCTTTTCAGAGAGGTCTTTAAAATGCAAGCAGCTGGTAATTCCATCCCTACTCCCATCCCCCACCCCAAAGGGGACCCAGAGTTCCCTGCACAGAGGCCGTCCTTGCAACAGAGGGTGAGGGAAATGGAAAATGGTATATTCATTCTTTAGTGTCTCTAAACAAGAGCCAGGATGGGGTAGAAATAAATTGTATCATATGGATTCTCCTTTGGGAGAATCAGCTTTAGAGTATTCATTTTTAAATTTATTTACAGCTTGTCTCATTCCTCAAAGGAGTTCAAGTAGCTACAAGAAGAAAGACAACAAAATAGGAAAAAAATACAAATTAAGAAAAATCATGACCAGGGAAAACAGGCCATGGAACAAAATGTCAATTACAGCACATTTCCTGACTGTGGAATGTCCCTGGGGGTTGACGGACCTCGCTCACTGAAACAGCCAGCCCCTGTGTGGGACGTTGCCGGTTGGTTTTGTTTCCAGTGGTTTGTGCTGTGGTTGTGGTTTTGTTTTGCTCTGACGGTGCTGTAACTAGCAGCAGCTCGCCGAGAGCTTTGTGCTGCTCTCGGGGTGTTCCAGATAAACTCCCAGGGGAGGGGTTACAGGATCAAAAGGTCTAAACTTCTGTGTGGCTGTAGCTACAGAGCACCAGACTGCTTTCCAAGCAGAGCTGTACCAGTTTACAACCTAACCCTGTACTGATTTTTTAGCTGGGAGTTGAGCTCTAGAAAGTGTGGGTGGAGTCTCAGCCTGGGACAGGGGGCCACAGGGTAGTGCACAGGTGCCTGGCAGCTTGAGCCCCTCCTCTTTGGTGATTGCTAGGGTGGGCGGGAGGAGAACAGAGCAAGACCCCTGTCCTGAGGGAGCTCCCTGGAATGATGGGTCCTGGAGGGGAATGGCAAAGCTACCTTGTGTTTAAAGGTATACGGTTGTGATGGTCAAGGACCCAGGCCTTATGGGAGTCCCTCTCCTCCCTCTCCCCAGCCAGTGATGGCTGTGCTGGGTCTTCGGTCCCAGACCTGGCTCCCTTCTACTGGAGAACCAATAATACTTATACTGACCCTGCAAGAGACTAGGAGGGAGGGCTGTGGCACTGCTGTGGGGACCTGGAGACCTGGAGCCCTCTTCAGGAAGGGCAATTACGCACGGTCATGTATGATATTGGTCTTGATAAAAAAGCGAGAGCTCAGAGCATATATCCTCCTCGAGACCAGGAGCTCTGCAGGGGCCGTGTCTCCCTTGTCAGATAAGGAATCCCCTAAAATGGGTGCAGTGTCTTTCCTGTCTTCTCGGGAGCTCCCTAGGGCATGTCTCCTCTCTTCCCAGCAAATCAGGGCCTTCCTGGGAGCCTAGGTCTGTCTCCTTCCTCAAACTAGGACCCCCTGAGGGCAGGGGCTGTGTTTTTCCTCCCACTGGGGGGTCCAGACCTCCAGTATACACTGTGTATGTACTGGCTGATACAGGATTCTTAGAACAAGTAGACAGCTTCTTGGATTGGTGTTGACCATCTGAACTTGAGAGTGTCAGAGACTTCACCGTTCATTAGACAAGGGCCATGTGCGCAGGCCGAGACCTTGGTTGGCCTTTGGCTCCTGGCTCGTTCTGCTTTCATTTGGCTAATTACAAAACCAGACTCCTTTCTGGGCTGGCCTGGAAGAGGCTCCTGGCAGGATGAGAGATAAGATAGGAGGGTGGCAGCTAGAAGGTCATCTCTTGCTCCAGGAGGGCTGCTCTCTCTGCAAGTTCAGGACCCCATGTGTAGGCCTCGGGGTCTTACCCGTTGGGCCAGAGGAGCAGGGACCGGGGAGCAGGGCTGAGCTAGTAGCCAGTGAGGTGTGATTGTCAGCACCTAGGGCTCACAGAGCCTGTTCACTGCATTATGTCCTCACACCTTGGAGAAAGCCAGAATGTTCTGAACAAGTCAGTGCAAGCTTACAAGGATCAGGTGTAGAAACTGAGGCACAGAGTAGGGAAATAACCTGCCCAAGGTTACACAGCTTATACGTAACAGGTTCTTTGATTTGAAGTCCAGCTCTCTTTGCTCTCCGGGGTCCCTAGGAAGGGTTTCAGGGCCACACTTTAAACAAACCAACTGCCCCCCTCCCCGGGCATGGACTCTCAGTCTTAGAGATAAGGGACGCCCTGTTTTGAGATGTCTTTCGTCACTGATACTTGAGTGTGAATTTGAAATCTTCTCCCAGAGCCATGGAAGATTAGGAAGCCTCCAAGCCTCAGAGAGAACCTGGCCTGGGGGAGGACACAGGGACCAAAGGCAAAGGAAGGAGTAGCAACTTGGTGACTCCAGAAAGCCATGCTGCTGACCTCCCAGTTGGTCACAGGCAGCCGACCCTCCAATCCCATCTCCCACCGCATTTTCATGGGCCTTCCTTCACATGCTCCTTCCTGAAGAATAGGAGCAGAGTAGGAACAGAGTAGGAGCATCGAAGCCTTTATTTAAAGGTTTAAGTCTCAGGATCCTGGGGGACCAGGGTCCTGCGGGAAGCAGGTAAGGAGCTGCAGGTGCCACCGGGCTAGACTTCTGCCCCTACCCTGCCCCAGCTCCACGCCACTGGCTGGGGAAGGGACCCCACAGTCCTCACGGCCTCCATCCCCCTGGGGGCTTCGTTTTTAGCTGTCTCACCTCTCCACTAAACTTGTGCTTCCTCCACAGTTTTCATGAACACGGCCATCCCCATTGCAGCTGTCCTCATTGTGAGTGGCTCCTTCCTCCATCTCCGGCAGGGTGTGGGGCAGGAAGACTGGAACGAGGTTCGCTCAGGGTTTGGCCTTTCTTCATGGGGACTTCAGAAGATGACTCATCTGTGGGGCTGGAGACCCAGCAAAGGACTGAAAATCTATAAACGGGGCAGGCCCCTCCCCCTCTCCAGGAAGACAGGGGCCCCGGTTTCCAGGCCTGGAGGACCTGAGGCTTAGTCTTTAAAGAAATTAAACTTTCTTTTAAAAATAGCTACCAAGCATGTTTATTGTAGAAATGTTGGGAAATTCAGAATGGAAAGGGCAGGGAGAATTTAAATCACCCATAACCCCACTGGCAGCTTCTTGAATGTGTTTCTTTCCAGCCTTTTTTGAAGGCACGTAATACGACCTTTTTACAAAAATAGGACTGTGCTGCCCGTGCAGTTTTGTAACCTGCCTTTTGGAATGTAAGAATATGGCACGCACGATCCTCCACGTCGTGAAATATTGTAGCGGAGGTTCTTCTAAAGCGACTTTGACCGAAACCGTGTGTGAACTCAGCAGTGGGAGCCGGCAGCATGCCCCTCCCGAAAGGCCTGGGCCCCCGTGAGCCTGCAGCCCCTTCACCCAGGACTTCCATCTCTGGCTTCTGTGACGGCTGCAGTTCTTTAAAAAGATGCCTTTATTTCCCCCGGGGCCAGTGTCCCAGAGCTGTGGCAGGTTCACAACCTGTCAAGAGTGCTTAGCAATTCACTTTGGACATGATTTATTGGTTTGGTCTGGCCTGGCTTTTCAGGGAATTCTGGGTAAGAGAGGCGACTAAGCCAGCTGGGTAGCCAGGGGCAAGCACAGTGACCAGGTGGTTATAATTCTCCCAATTCCATTCGCCCAGCTGAGGTGGGGCACAGCTGACCTAACCTGAGGGCTCCTCCCCAGTCATCCATGGCAAGGAGGGGACGGGACAGGGAGGGAGCAGCCCCGGCCCTCCAGCTCGAGGTCCTGAACTTGCTGGGGACATTGCCGTGAGATGACTGTGAGGATGAAGGTGTCTTTAACTGAAAGGTCCCCTTGAGTCCCCTGTTGCAGACCTCTTTCTTTCTTCCCCTGGGCTCAATGCTTCTGGTGCGGGAGGGGCCCACGCTCTGAGTCCCCCTGTCTCACACATGCCTCTGTCCACAGACCTTTGTGGGCCACGCCAGCTTCTTCAAAGAGGCCGACTTCTCGCCCTCAGTGGCCTTCGCCTCCCTCTCCCTCTTCCACATCCTGGTCACGCCGCTGTTCCTGCTGTCCAGTGTGGTCCGGTCTACAGTCAAAGCTCTGGTCAGGTGAGAGAAGCGTCCAGCAAGGACACTGGACAGGCAGCTCGTGTGGCAGCTTCAGCACTTGCTCCGGTGACTGGCGTTGGCCACCATAGCTGTTTGGTCCCAGGACACGCCTCCCTGTTGGCCCGGGCCTCACTGAGCTGGTCGTGGCTGGTCAGAGCGGCAGAGGCCCTGCATGGCCCCCCTCCACGCCATCCCTGAGAAAGGACTAGCCAACTTGCTCGAATACCTCCAAGGAGAGGGAATTCAATATCGTCTCCAAGATAACTCTGTAAAAAAAAATCCAATGTTGAGCAAAATTGGTATATCTTCGTAAATTCCACCCATCGGCCCTAGTTCCACCCTCAGAGCCACCACAGTGAGCACCGCTCCCTTCCCACAGCGCAGCCTCGCGGGTTCCAGAAGGTGCCCACTGATTCGTTGCCTTCCCCAGGCTGAGTGTCCCCTGTTCTACCCACGGGTCCCAGAGCCTTCACAGCCCTGGTCAGCGAGCCACTTTCCCCACATGCCTGTACGTCATGTCCCTGATTGACCCGCAGCTCAGGGAGGCCCCCACTTCCAGTCTCCCAGAGGCATCATCCCCGCCCCCCCCCCCGCCCTTGGGAAAGAAAGGCCCTGTTGAAACTTTGACTGTGAAGATCTCCTTGGGCCTCTGAAATAGTTCCTTGAAAACAATGGCCTGTCATGTTTCTGGGGAAAGCTGGCAATGTCCTTTCTCATTGTACCCAAGCCCCTTCAGCCTTGAGAAAAGTGACACCCCTGTCTCAGGGGACACTGGCTGGTCCTAGGCAGCTGGCAGGGAGGAGTAGCTACAAGACTGAGGTAGCTGGTGGAAGAAGTAACTTACGTGAGGAAGCTCTGGCAGAGGTTCAAGAATAGAAGGGGTAGAACTCAGCAGAACTGTGATCAAAGGAATATCTAACCAGGGAATAGCAGGCTGGAAAAGGTCAGCTCCCATTTCCAGGGTTGGCTGTGCAGACTCAGTTTCATTGGCCATGACATTTTTTTGTTGTTCTTTTTCAATTTTTTTATTGTTGTTCAGTTACAGTTGTCCCCATTTTTCCCCCATTACCTTCCCTGCCCTGCCCGCCCTTCCCCCACATTCAATCCTCCCCCTCATTGCCCTTGTCCATAAGTCCTTTGTGCATGTTTATTGACTTGACCCTTCCCCTTCTTTCCCCTATTATCCCCCAACCCCCTCCCCTGTGGTCACTGTCAGTTTGTTCTTTATTTCCATGTCTCCAGTTCTATTTTGCTCACTTGTTTGTTTTGTTGATTAGGCTCAATTTATGGGTGAGATCATATGGTATTTGTCTTTCGCCATGGCCATGGCATTGTGACTTCTAATGATCACCCCTCCTCCCTCACACCCACTGCAGCCCTGGGATTCGTGTGCAAAGTGCATGATCAAGGATGCTGCACCTGTTGGAAATCCTTTGTGCTGATTCAGAAGCATTTCCAAACACACACACTCCTAGTCTCATTGTCATCAGCGTAGCTGAGGCCTTCTTAAAGAGGGAGATGAGAAGGTGGGAACAGGACGCAAGGCCAGCTCTGCCCTTCCCAGTCACCGACCATTGAGAGAGTGCCGATCCAGGAGTGGCAGGAGGAGCAGGCAGAGGCTGGAAGTCTACTCCTGGTCAGGGGCGGCACGTGGTGCACAGAACAGGGACCAGGGACCAAGGCTCATTTAGAGCCTCAGACTGTTCTTGCCTGGAGAGTTAGAATGCTTGCCAGGCCCCGGGCTTATTGGACCTTTAGCAAAAGGGAGGAAAGAGGTATACAAACAATGCTCAAGCTTCCCCAGAGAGCTTCCACACCCCTAGGGATGAGAGAGAATGAACCAAAACTTTTGGAGCCTCCTCTAGGTCCGCAGGAAAATTTTGGGGGTGGGGAGGGGGAAGATTTCTCCTTTGTGAGTTGAGAATAATATGCCTCCCCTAGCAGGATTAAATTATATTCTTATAAAGCATATAGTGCCGGGCATATAGTGTGTGCTCAGTAAGTATTAGCTACTGTTAATAACTAATTCTTATCCTGACTAACCTTAACACTGGCCAACCTTAATTCTAACAGTAACTACGGTGATCCCTCACCTATTGCGGGAGTTACGTTCCAGAGACCCCCACGATAGGTGAAAATCCTCAAAGTAGTGGCATTATATTTATTTTATTATTTATATGTATTTTAAGGCTTTATAAACCCTTCCCACACTCCTATAAACCTTTCCCACACTCTTACAAACACTTCATATGCTCTTAAACACTTTCTACACTCTTAAACCTACGTAATTTTAATCCTACCATATAGTGAAAACTCCGCGATACAGAATTAGATATATTGTTTTTAAAAACCCATGATACAGTGAAGCCGCAATAAGTGAACCGCAACAAAGCAAGGGACAACTGTAATACAGTCCACCAGCAGCCACCTTTCAGTCTAACCAACCTTCACACTGAACTAACCAAATCTACCCTAATCTGGACCCTAACCTACTCCAGAGGATTAGTCAACCCTAACAAATGCTGGTAACACCTATGGCTCCCACCTCAGGTGCCCACTGCTTTATCCCCTTTCAGTGGGGGTTTGTGGAGACTACACCTCAGGACACAGAACCTTCTCGGAGCTGCTGTCTCAGGTTCACCCTTTCTCCCCTCCTCTCCCCTCTCCCCCTGGCAGGGGTGAGGGGTATCTCTGTGCTTCCTCTGCAGCGTGCAAAAGTTGAGTGAGTTCCTGTCCAGCGCAGAGATCCGAGAAGAGCAGTGTGCTCCCCGGGAGCCTGCACCCCAGGGCCAAGCCAGCAAGTACCAGGCCGTGGTGAGTGCCTGACCCCTCCTCACCACTCAGTCCTGCTGCATCCTGCCTCAGCCTTTCCTCACAGGAAGGGGGGGGGGCTCCCTTCCTGGCACAGCTCCCAGCCCTGCGGGCCCTGACCTCCTCCTAACCATCCCCAGCCACTCAAGGTCGTGAACCGTAAGCGTCCAGTCCGGGAGGACTGTCAGGGCCTCACAGGCCCACTGCAGAGGTTGGCCCCCAGTGCAGACGGGGATGCTGACAACTGCTGTGTCCAGGTGAGTCTGAGACCCTGCACCCCATGCCTGGCCCCCAACACCATCACCAAGAGGGAGCTCAGCACCAACGGGCCGGACCTGTGTGCTGAGTCCTCTGCCCCAAGGTCACCATACCTGCCTGTAGGACCCATGGGAGTCCCCACATCAGGAACAAGTCTTCCATCTCCACCCAGTGTGGGGGGACACATGGCTGCCCTCTCGGGGAGAGTGCCTTGGGCAGGGGTGGGTGTGAGAAGGCTGTTCCCCCACTCCCCTGTCCTGGAAGTGATCCAAGGATTGGAATAGTGCTTTCTGGCTTTCGTGAGGGAGGAGAGATAAGAAACTTTGACACTGGGAGCCGGACTGTCTTCCTGTTCTCTTCTGGGCCTTGGGCTGTTGCCCATGAAGGTCATTGGAGGCTTCTTCACGTGGATACCTGATGGAATTCCCACGCTGTCCAACATCACCATCCGCATCCCCCGAGGTATGACCCCCCCGCTCATCCCACCATCAGGCTCTGGGGGCGTCCCCCTTAGAGTCACGTCTGAAGTGCCTCTCCCTGGGTCCCACTGAAGAACATGGAGAGAAAAAGAAAAACCAGCATTTATTGAGTATCTGCTCTATGCACACTCATAGTGGGTGCCCTGGGGCGTGAACGCTAGAGGGGGCTGGGCTTCGTGCTGGAGGAGTCCATGTGCCAGGTGGGAGTGCAGCAGCAAGGACAGGGTGAGACGGGGGCCTTGATGTCAAACCATCAGTTCTGGACAGCATCGGTGCTTCGCAAAAAGATGAGACCCTAGTAGCCGGGGTGGGGGTGGGGCATTGTGGAAGAGGCGGGGCTTATGAGAATGAGCAGGGTCCCTCAGGCCAGGAGGCAGGGTATGCGTTTCCGCAGGGGCATCAGCTTGAACAAAGCATGAACGTGGGATGGCGGGGGAGGGGGGGCGCCCAGGGTGGCATTAGTGGGACCACGAGGAGCTGGACTTACACTGGGGAACACTGGAAGGGGGAAGCAGGAACTTTGGGCAGGGTGGGGGAATCATCAATGAGGAAGGGCTTGGGGAGCCAGGAGGACAATGTAAGTTTCCAGAAGGAAAGGTTTCCAGAGGGGGAAAGGACTCCCTGGGGATTCTAGGTAGGAGGACAGCAAACGGGGGCCCCAGGGTTGGGAGTGTCTCTCTGTCTGTCTTTCTGGGTGGTGGTTGTAAGACTCCCCCTTGGCTTCAG